>JAWQFJ010033598.1:7500-12500 GCA_034096865.1 Theodoxus fluviatilis
CTTAAGACCTTTGTGTTTAAGGCACATTGTGGGAGCTTTGAGCATGCCTCGGCATGAGAATAGCGCATTATAAAAGCTAATACATACATACATACATACATACATACATACATACATACATACATACATACATACATACATACATACATACATACATACATACTACCTTTTCTTTCAACTCTTGTTAGTTCAAATTTTTTTGCTCGTGTTCTGAAAGTTGGCGGCTTCCCATTTCTGCGTGTTCGTTGCAACTTTGTCCTTGAGGTTATCTTGATCTCTTTCACATGTTGTATGAAATTGGAGCCAACTAATGGGTCCTTCGACTTTCTGCTGTAATGAACCTGCTTCTCGTGGATATGTGAACTATAAGCTTTTTTATTTTGTCAGAATCCAAGTTTTATAAAAAGCTTCAGTCCCGAAAACATGATTTTCAAGTAACACACCAAAAAAGATAGAGAAGGAAAAAAATTTAAAACATTTTGAGATTTTCTGTTCTTCTGAAAGTTTCGTCTTGGATTTCATTACGATTCCTTATTTCTAAGATACGAACTCTAAATATGATATTAACAACAATTAAGTGATGCACAGCTATAGTAATGCTGGCAGTAAAATTACAACTTTCTATGACAAATTACTCTAAATCAAGGTCACAAGAAAATTAATATTTTTTTTGTTGGTTAAGAGAAAACTATATTAGCAAAGTTTTGTTTATTTCTGGGAGATTTTCTGTTTTTGTTCATATTATTATGTTAATATCTGAAAATGCAAGATTCAGGACTTAGGCATATTTTTCACTTGGATGCACCATTTTTGTTACAGCTCCTTCAGTTCAGTCCCATCACTGCATGCTATACCATGTATCGTCACTGCTGTGGATTACAGATCAAATTTATACATTAGGAAATGTTGATGTTGTTTTAGGTTTTTTTTCTCTCTTTTTTTTTGGCACATATAATTGTACCTTTGTTGCTGTGGATTCCATATTAAATTTATACTTTAGGCAGTGTGGGGGTTTTCTTTTCTGTCTTTTTTGTGAGTGTACATCTCATTGTAACTTCATGACTGTTGATTCCAGATCAAATTCATACTTTAGGCAGTTGTGGTTTTTTATATTTTAAATTTTAACTAACGTTTAGTTAACCCCCTTACATTGCTCTGCCCCCAGCAGAATCTGAGAAGAAAAAAACCAGAACTCTACTGAGGTACTGAAAACTGCAGTCATAAACAGTTTTCCACAACAACCCCTCGAGATATCACCTGTCTGACCTGCACACACCCCAAGCACACATTTTCACCATAGTGTTGTTCTTCTCTCTGGAGCTTAAGCACTATGAGTCGGCTTGTCTATTTTTTTTTTAATGGCTGCCTGGTGATGCCATGTGGGAACTGCATGACAAGTACACACACGCCAACTGGTTGGCAATGTGTTTAATGGGAGGTGCACCTGATTGTACCTTTACTACTGAGGAATCCATATCAAATTCATTCCACAGGTAGTCTTTTTGAGTGCATCTAATTGTACCTTACTGCTGTGTATTCCAGATGATATTGATACTGCAGGAAGTGTTATGGTTGCCTCTAATTGTACTTTACTGCTGTGGAGCCCCATAAAGTCATACTACAGCAAGTGTTTTTGAGTGCATCCAATTCTACCTTACTGCTGTGGAGCTAGCCCCATAAATATTCACACTACAGCAAGTGTTTGTCAGTGCATCTTGTTGTACCTTACTGCTGAGGAGCCCTATAAATATTCACACTACAGGAAGTGTTTGTCAGTGCATCTTGTTGTACCTTACTGCTGTGGAGCTAGCCCTATAAATATTCACACTACAGCAAGTGTTTGTCAGTGCATCTAATTGTACCTTACTGCTGTGGAGCCCTATAAATATTCACACTACAGCAAGTGTTTGTCAGTGCATCTAATTGTACCTTACTGCTGTGGAGCCCTATAAATATTCACACTACAGCAAGTGTTTGTCAGTGCATCTAATTGTACCTTACTGCTGTGGAATACACAGCAGTAAGGTACAATTAGATGCACTCAAAAAGACTACCTGTGGAATGAATTTGATATGGATTCCTCAGTAGTAAAGGTACAATCAGGTGCACCTCCCATTAAACACATTGCCAACCAGTTGGCGTGTGTGTACTTGTCATGCAGTTCCCACATGGCATCACCAGGCAGCCATTAAAAAAAAAATAGACAAGCCGACTCATAGTGCTTAAGCTCCAGAGAGAAGAACAACACTATGGTGAAAATGTGTGCTTGGGGTGTGTGCAGGTCAGACAGGTGATATCTCGAGGGGTTGTTGTGGAAAACTGTTTATGACTGCAGTTTTCAGTACCTCAGTAGAGTTCTGGTTTTTTTCTTCTCAGATTCTGCTGGGGGCAGAGCAATGTAAGGGGGTTAACTAAACGTTAGTTAAAATTTAAAATATAAAAAACCACAACTGCCTAAAGTATGAATTTGATCTGGAATCAACAGTCATGAAGTTACAATGAGATGTACACTCACAAAAAAGACAGAAAAGAAAACCCCCACACTGCCTAAAGTATAAATTTAATCTGGAATCCACAGCAACAAAGGTACAATTATATGTGCCAAAAAAAAGAGAGAAAAAAAAACCTAAAACAACATCAACATTTCCTAATGTATAAATTTGATCTGTAATCCACAGCAGTGACGATACATGGTATAGCATGCAGTGATGGGACTAAACTGAAGGAGCTGTAACAAAAATGGTGCATCCAAGTGAAAAATATGCCTAAGTCCTGAATCTTGCATTTTCAGATATTAACATAATAATATGAACAAAAACAGAAAATCTCCCAGAAATAAACAAAACTTTGCTAATATAGTTTTCTCTTAACCAACAAAAAAAATATTAATTTTCTTGTGACCTTGATTTAGAGTAATTTGTCATAGAAAGTTGTAATTTTACTGCCAGCATTACTATAGCTGTGCATCACTTAATTGTTGTTAATATCATATTTAGAGTTCGTATCTTAGAAATAAGGAATCGTAATGAAATCCAAGACGAAACTTTCAGAAGAACAGAAAATCTCAAAATGTTTTAAATTTTTTTCCTTCTCTATCTTTTTTGGTGTGTTACTTGAAAATCATGTTTTCGGGACTGAAGCTTTTTATAAAACTTGGATTCTGACAAAATAAAAAAGCTTATAGTTCACATATCCACGAGAAGCAGGTTCATTACAGCAGAAAGTCGAAAGGACCCATTAGTTGGCTCCAATTTCATACAACATGTGAAAGAGATCAAGATAACCTCAAGGACAAAGTTGCAACGAACACGCAGAAATGGGAAGCCGCCAACTTTCAGAACACGAGCAAAAAAATTTGAACTAACAAGAGTTGAAAGAAAAGGTAGTATGTATGTATGTATGTATGTATGTATGTATGTATGTATGTATGTATGTATGTATGTATGTATGTATGTATGTATGTATGTATTAGCTTTTATAATGCGCTATTCTCATGCCGAGGCATGCTCAAAGCTCCCACAATGTGCCTTAAACACAAAGGTCTTAAGTTTTTTTCCGGAAGCTGGCCAGGTTCTCTGACCTCCTCAATTCTTATGGGGCTGCATTCCAGAATCTTGGACCAGTGTATGAGAAGGCTCTCTCTCCGAACCCCTTTAGGTGATTCGAGGGAGCACAGAGAAGAAGTCTCCCTGATTATCGGAGAACTCTCGACGGTTTATAGTCTTGTACAAGATCGGAAAGATACTGTGGAGCAGCACCTGAAACACACTTTTACACATTGCACAAACAATTGTGCTGGATGCGATCTTTGATGGGCAGCCAGTGAAGGGACTCCAGAACCGGCGAGACACTTGCTAGGAGAGCGCTTCACTAGTCGTGAGGAAATGTTTTGGAGCCGCTGGAATTGTCCTATCTGATGCTAGTGATAGTGCTCGGAATAACTGTAAAACGTTGCGTCAGCACGAGATTGTGACCTCCAGTAGCCTCGACTCGAGCACGGTAATTACGAATCTCTAAGTATTGTTAGGGTGTCCATGAGCAAAGACCGTGACTCCCCACAGGATTCATTAGAGGCGAATAAATAGCGACATCGTGACTTGATCTGCACTAACTCTGAACTATTTTGGTGATTTTCGTGCTTAGTGGCCTTATATAGCCTACAAAGGCTGACAGGCCGTAAAACTCCCTCCTTCTCTCCCTCCCTCCCTCCCGCCCTCCCTCCTTCCCTCCCTCGATACCTCCCTCCTTCTCTCCCTCCCTCCCTCCCTCCTTCTCTCCCTCCCTCCCTCCCTCCTTTCATCCACTAGAAAAAGGCATCAGCTGCAGCCCCATTTCAGCTCCCAATTGAAAATTTCGGTGACGACACAAATTAGGTTTGAGTGTGTAGTAGCAACGCATTTCCACCGATAATGACTTTATCTGATAAATTTCATATAATTATACTAAAGTTACCAAATACCTACTGTACACACTATTTGGTGAATGTATGTTGATAATCAAAATTTGCAAACAAAATTAATCGAAATGAGTAAAACTTGAAATGTCACTGCGAAAGAAGCGTTTACATTGTGTTTGCAGCATATACGATGATAGTTGCTTTATTTATCAACACAGAATCATTTGGTTTACAATGAAATACTGAAATACAAGAAAAAGCTGTTGGTTTTTCCCATGATCTAAAAATTAAAAAAGAATGTAAGAATGTGCCAGTAAGTGTTAGTAGGTCAGTCGATCTGTTGAGCTTGCTGCTCCTTGTTGCCTGTGTGCCCCAAGATTTATATATATATATATATATATATATATATATATATATATAACTTAAACCCCAGCCCCCCCCCATACCCCCCCCCCCCCAAAAAAAAAAGGATACCACTTTCAGGATGGCGATATTTAGATATGCAAATACTTACTATTCTAATCAGCCGATGCGCATCGCTTAGGCAAAGAACCACTTGCAGTGTCCTACACCGAATCATGAGTCTACGGGCCACAACATTGCG
>JAWQFJ010033598.1:17500-18515 GCA_034096865.1 Theodoxus fluviatilis
CTCGTGGTGAGGGAGAGGCTCGTGGTGAGGGAGAGGCTCGTGATGAGAGAGAGAGGCTCTTGGTAAGAGAGAGGCTCGTGATGAGAGAGAGAAGGTAGTGGTGAGGGAGAGGCTCGTGGTGAGTGAGAGGCTCGTGGTGAGAGAGAGGCTCGTGGTGAGGAAGAGGCACGTGGTGAGGGAGAGGCTCGTGGTAAGAGAGAGGCTCGTGGGGAGAGAGAGAGGCTCGTGATGAGAGAGACAAGGTAGTGGTGAGGGAGAGGCTCGTGGTGAGGGAGAGGCTCGTGATGAGAGAGAGGCTCGTGATGAGAGAGAGAGGCTCCTGGTGAGAAAGAGAGACAAGGTAGTGGTGAGGGAGAGGCTTGTGGTGAGGGAGAGGCTCGTGGTGAGAGAGAGGCTCGTGATGAGAGAGAGAGGCTCGTGGTGAGGGAGAGGCTCGTGGTGAGGGAGAGATGCTCGGGGTGAGCGAGAGGCTCCTCGTGACGAGATGCAAAGAAACGTCGGTTCGTCGCTCAGCGTGCGGCGCGCTTGGGCTGTAGAAGAGCTGAGCAAAGTTACTTGGTTTCCTTCGTTTGTTCATTTTTTAAATTCAATTTTCATCCATTTATTCTCTCATTTATTCGTTCGTATGTTTATTAAAATTCATTGATTTGTAAGTGGATGATGGATGGATGGAACTCCGCCATGGCCGGTACTAAGCCCGGCTGAGAAAGGAGGAAGGTTGGACGAAGGGTTAACACCCCCTCTCTGTAAAAAAACCACACCGCTACTGAAACGCAAACAAGGAGTTCAACAGACGCTTCGAACGAACGAACGAACGAATAGTTTATTTGCTAGGCCTCCAGCCCATTGCAAAGGGGTAATGTAACAATTCCTAGTCAGGAATGGTGTGTCGTGTCGCTATATCACGACGTTTCAGAGCTAAGAAGATGTACAAAGCAACCTATCTGATTATTTGTTCTTCAGTGGAGCTCAACAACCGGACAAAGGTATCCTCGTTTCGTCTAACGTGATCAAT
>JAWQFJ010033599.1:0-5000 GCA_034096865.1 Theodoxus fluviatilis
TACCGCACAGTCAATGATGATGTTTGGCGACAACTTTCCTGACGTGCTCCAGAACGCGGTGAGAGACATTGCGAACACACATCGTTTGCAGAATTGGACAAGTTGATTCGAATTGTCCTGGTGACATTGTCATCACAATGAAATGGACGAGTCCAATCCCGCCATTGGTTTCTGGACCTCAACAAGTTATTGCCAAAACTCACAAATCTCCCTCAAAGCGCTCTCGAGACCGCGTACGTTCTAGAAAATGGAGATCTTAACACTGGCGTGTACACCAAGCGAGTGACATCGAAAAAGAGCCCAGGAATCCTTCATATGATGGAATTCAACGGCCACCCCCATCTCGAGTAGTGACCCCGTCCCAGCAACGAGGCCCCACGGTGCGTGCATCTCGTGAGGCGCGTTGTGCTACCGTGTCACCTGGATGCATGCACGGTCAAGTTGCGACCAAGTCATGCTGCGATCCTCCTTCTGTGCTCCATGTGTGTGGTATGAGGCACAAAGAAGACAACAGACCGCCGATCAGTGATGAAAATCAGTCATGCCAGGATGGCGCCTGCGAGAGCACAAGAGTAACAGTACCTGACCCAAATGCAGTGGTCGGCACAGATGTAGGTTGTCAGTGCGCTTTTGAAGGATTCATGTGCAATTATAGTGCAGACCCAACGGAAGTCACGAAAGAGCTTCAGTGCATGTCAGAAGAAAAGTGGTCTGGTGCGTGGTGTGACAGCTGTGGAAAGCCTATTCGCTCATCGCCAAGATTTGCCTGCCTTGTGTGCCCTAACACTGTGTACTGCAGAGACTGTTACCCATCCGTCTTCCACCCTGATCATGATGTTCGAGAGAAAACATAACTCCCTCTTCTGAATCTTGGCACAGGAACTTCCTGATGTGACGTGACAGATTATGACACAGCTCAGATTTTTGATTGAAGGCTGATGTGCAGTGTATAAAGGCCTGCTAGTTTGACTTTCACCTTATCCTAGTGCTGCAGGATCTACCAGTAGGGTGTGCAGACTTACACGATGGAAAGGAATCGAACCGCCATTATTTAGGTTTGGTTTTCCCGCCTGAAGTCCTTGTTTTCCATACACGTGGCAAGGAGAACGTGGAGAAAGATTTGTTATGTGAGTTTTGTTTTTGTTTTTTCTTATTTAGGTTCTCGTTTTGTTGTAGTTATTGAGTGCTCTTAGCCGAGAATCTCGATTCTTTTGCAGGTTTTGTAAGAAATCGCTTTCGTGCCGTGTCCTTTCTCTCTATCTCCGCCCCAATTTAAAGTCCCCCCCCCCCTCCCCTCATCCTACAAGCCAAAGACTTAGATAAGTCCCAAGAGGGAGAAAACCCTTCTTATAAGGTGTGTAAGCTGAAGGACAAAAAGAAAGAGAGTCGCTAATGGTTTGCTTGTGTTTTAATGCATTTTGTAGTTTGTGTCCTGCAAACGAATACAACTTTTGTCATGTTTTGTGAATGCTAATTTGCTGTTGTGGAGAGTTTTCCTAAAACACAGAGTAATGCAATTTCCTTTTCTTTGTCTCTTGTTCGCGAGGGGACGTGCACATGCTCACTAGCGTGTATGCGCGTGCGTGTGGGTGTGTGGGTGCGTGTGTGTGTGTGTGTGTGTGGGTGCGTGTGTGGGCGTGCATGTGTGTCAGTTTGTTTTGAGGTTATAATTTGTTAATATGATTCCAAACCTAAACGTGCACTGTATTTTGAACTGGTTTGAATGTTGATTTTGTCATTTATCCCTCCTTGTACAGGCTGACGGCCTTAAAGTAAGGTGAAAAGAAAAATAAAGAAACCAGTGGTGTTCTTGTCTTCCTTGCGATGGGCCACTTACCTTAATCTCGTGCGCACACACGCATAGGGAACCTGTAGATGATTACTTCGTTAATACGATTCTGTTCGTACAAAATTGTTCTATAAATTTGTTTCACAGACCGTTGTCATTAAATTATATTGTTTTGTACTCATTGCTTCACTATGAGTGTTTCATGTCAATTTCAATGGTGATTTTGTACCTTTTTTCGTTTATGGGCCGCAGGCCTAACGAATAACGCTTCAAAGTCTGAAGTCAAAGTCTCTCTCTCTCTCTCTCTCTCTCTCTCTCTCTCTCTCTCTCTCTCTCTCTCTCTTACTCTCTCACTCTCTCACTCACTCACTCACTCACTCACTCACTCACTCACTCACTCACTCACTCACTCACTCACTCACTCACTCACTCACTCACTCACTCACTCACTCACTCACTCACTCTTCCGTCAACCTACATCTAGTCTCCCTCTGCGTCCATCTTCTCACATTGATTGTCCCTGTAGGCACTGACTGTCCCTGTAGGTAGGCACTGACTGTCCCTGTAGGTAGGCACTGACTGTCCCTGTAGGTAGGCACTGACTGTCCCTGTAGGTAGGCACTGACTGTCCCTGTAGGTAGGCACTGACTGTCCCTGTAGGTAGGCACTGACTGTCCCTGTAGATAGGCACTGACTGTCCCTGTAGGTAGGCACTGACTGTCCCTGTAGGTAGGCACTGACTGTCCCTGTAGGTAGGCACTGACTGTCCCTGTAGGTAGGCACTGACTGTCCCTGAAGGCACTGACTGTCCCTGTAGGCACTGACTGGTCAGAGCACTTGCCACTGTGGCGTGAGAGTGGCGGTAGCGGTGATCAAAACTGCGCGCATCCCAGAGTTGCATCCTTGGGCAAGGTGCTTAGCTCGCATTGCTTCTTCTCACCCAGGAGTGAAACGGGTACCTATGAGGACAGCAATGGGGCACTCATCATCATCATCATCATCATCATCATCATCATCATCATCATCATCATCATCATCATCATCATCACTAAAGTCCTTTGCGATGTCAATGGCGTCTCATGTTGGACCGCAGGCCAAACTCTGATGCGCAGAGGTGTCCGCACCCGGGCAGGCTACAGCAGCAGCAGCAGCAGGATGAACTCCTCTGTCCTGTCTGGCCTGGCGTTTCCGGCCAAAGCTGGCCACGCGCTCCACTTCAAAGGCCTTGGTGTCTTTGTGGGTCAGCTGCCTCCAAGTGCTGCGGTCAGCAGTCAGGCTTCCCACCCGATGACAGAAATGTTGCAGGACCGCAGTGTTTTTGAGCGTGTCCTTGTAGCGTCTGGTTGGACCACATTGCCGACGTGTGCCGTGAGTCAGTTCTGCACAGAGGAGCTGCTATGGGAGGCGGATGTCCTCCATCCTCATGACATGGGACGTTCTCCAGCGATTCCCTCTGCCAAGCGCCCGTGAGCCAGGGCGAGGTTGGAACTCTCCCAGGAGGTGGAGGTGATGCTGATGCCTGACAATGTTGCCTGTCTGTCTGTCACTGTGCTTGTGCTCGGGTGCCAGGAAAGGATTGATCAAGTGGCCTGGTGATTAGGGGGTAAATTGAAAAGCGCTTTGAGACCCAGACATGGACGATAAGTCGTTACAGGAAACCACACCTTTGCCTTCGCAGGAGAGGACGTTGTGCAGGGAAGGTCAAGGTCAGAGTTTGCAAGGTCAAGTCCAGGGAAGGATTACAGCGATCAGGCCAGTCACTGAGTGGACGAAAATAGCAGCTCTCCACATGGACTCCCGCCACCCTGGCGTCTCGCAGTGCATGCCGGATGTACTGGCGTGATTCGAGCTTCCTGTCTTGCGCGCCTACGCACAAAGCAGCCCGTGTCGCTGTCGGGGGAAGAGCACAAGCCAAGTGTCTGTTGGCGACAGCAACTTCAATATCTTGTCTCTCTTTCGCTTCCGTCTGCCTTGTCACTGAGTGTAGGCGTTTGTGGGAGCTGCAGTGCGCGTTTCCTGGTTCTCACCACACGTGGAGTGCAGTGCGCGTTTCCTGGTTCTCACCACACGTGAAGTGCAGGCGCCTGGCTTTGTTGCCACTATAAGCAGAGGTGCCGTGGAAAGCAACGTCTGCGAGAAGTACCGCATCCACTGTGGGATGCGAGCCGTGACATCGCCCCTGTCGTGGGTAAGTGCAGGTGCTTGGGAGAATTGAGGAGCAATGGTCCAGAGTACAACTGCACGACAGCCGCAATTGATGACCCGTCTCTCTGGCACAGAAAGGCGACTACGCCCAAAATGTACCACGAGAAAGACGACATCTGGTGGCGGGGATTTCTAAAGGCGCCTCCAACACGCCGAACCTGACCTGATTGGCTGATTGCCACTTTGCCCCAAAAGTTGCGCGGCTGTGAGCTGCCTACAGAGGGCAGCACTGCTGTTGATGGCGCCCCCTATAGGGCTTTGTGCAGTCCGATGGCGTTCCTGATTGGTCTGTCTTGCCTCGGGTACGTCACCCGCGCACTCTGTCTCGATTGGCCGCGACGCCATGATGGGCTGCGTCCTGTTTACCTCCCTTGTCCCCCGCGGCGCCCTCTGGTCACTCATTGTGGCGTAGCGGAGGATGGCGATTGCCGTGCCCGGCTCCGTGTCGCTACACATTTTGTCCATTAGTCAAAGTCAGCTCCTGTGTTGGGTGCGAGGCGCCACACACACAGAGGCCACATTGGTCCTCATACTTCGGCAGCCGCGCCAAACAACGGCTCCATCACTGTCTGGCACGATAATTCAAGGCATGCCTGTTTGGACCAGACGGGGCCACCGCTACTCGACACCATCTCTGGTGTGCTGCGAACAACCACGGTGCTTGGACAAGCCCTGTAAACTGACACAACCCTAATGGAGCCACCCATCCCTCCACTTGACAAGACGCAGGCGAATAATTTTTGTGTTCGGCTGACTGAGTTGATTGCGCTATAGCAATAAGTACATTCTGTAGGTAATCCTCGCTCTGAATGGCTGGCAGAGGTCGCCGTAAATCATGGACGCCTGTCAAAGCTTGCAGTAGCGTTGAAAATTGTGCTGTCTGCTTCTGTCTGTCTGCCTCGCAACTGTCTCTATCTCTGTCTCTGTCTCCATGTATGTGTCTCTATGTGTCTGTCTCTCTGTCACTGCCTGTCTTTGTCTCTCTCTGTTTTCTGTCTGTCTCTGT
>JAWQFJ010033599.1:7500-10593 GCA_034096865.1 Theodoxus fluviatilis
ACGTGTATATGTGTATGTGTGTGTGAGTGGGTGTGTGTATGTGTGTGTGAGTGGGTGTGTGTATGTGTGTGTGAGTGGGTGTATGTGTTACATGTCTTGCTTGCCGCACGTGGCAGGCATGTCTCTAGTGAGGAAGAGGTGACAGTGACGATATCTGCTGACAAAGCAGCGCTACAATCAAGCCTAGTGAAAGTGATTTGGAATTGACTGCAAAGTTCTGACCACCAGAGACGGTTCCTCATTATCAGGATTGCCGTCTTTGGCGTTTTGGGACTGCCCCGGCGTCCCTCCTACGTCCTCCCTCAAGCATCGCCATCGGCAGAGTCGCGGTCTGACTCCAAACGCCAGACAAAAACACTCGGCCCATAATAGCTGCAAATTGTTGTCTGCATTCAGGGACATCCAACCCACTGACAGTTTCAACTTTCAACGCACGTTAGCGCAGCAGTGTGTATGGAGGTGGATGGGAAAGCCGATTTTCCATGCATTTTATTCTGCAGTAGTGAGAGGGGAAACTTGGTCATGAAGAATGTGATGTGGTCTGTAACTCTCCTGTAAGGCCATCTGCTGTCAGCATCTAGGTCATGTCAGCAATTCCATCTCACCTTGCCAATGCATGCTGGTATGATTAGAAACTCGGTAAAAACTGCTTAGGTTGTGCTCAAATCATAAAGAATTCTTGATATACCCGCAGCGACGCAAACGGCAGAGGAGATGAGTCTTGATAACTGCCTGGCTGCTCGCTTGTCTGGGGTCTAGAGAGAGAAGGACAGTTACGACCGTCTCTTCAGTGAGGACCTTGCTCGTGGCGCCATTCCTAATCCCTCTGGAACGATCTTGTACAACGCTCTCTTCATCCCAAGGAACTGTCAGAACTCTTGCACAGCTCCAGTGAGTCCATTCTTCTGTGTCAAACTACAGTGCTGGCTTTAGACTAAGGACTGGACCGGGTCTGCTGGCACCAGACTGGCACCAGCTTGGGGGCAGACAGAGCCAGACTGCCACTAGCTTGGGGGCAGACAGAACCAGACTGGGACCAGCTTGGGGGCAGACAGAGCCAGACTGGCACCAGCTTGGGGGCAGACAGAGCCAGACTGGCACCAGCTTGGGGGCAGACAGAGCCAGACTGGCACCAGCTTGGGGGCAGACAGAGCCAGACTGGCACCAGCTTGGGGGCAGACAGAGCCAGACTGGCACCAGCTTGGGGGCAGACAGAGCCAGACTGGCACCAGCTTGGGGGCAGAGAGAGCCAGACTGGGACCAGCTTGGGGGCAGTCAGAGCCAGACTGGCACCAGCTTGGGGGCAGACAGAGCCAGACTGGCACCAGCTTGGGGGCAGACAGAGCCAGACTGGCACCAGCTTGGGGGCAGACAGAGCCAGACTGGCACTAGCTTGGGGGCAGACAGAGCCAGACTGCCACTAGCTTGAGGGCAGACAGAGCCAGACTGGCACCAGCTTGGGGGCAGACAGAGCCAGACTGGGAGGAGAGGGGAGGAGGGAGGTATGGCAATAGGGTGGAAGTGGTTCAAGAAGGGGGGGGGGGGAGAAGGGGGTCGGAGTATAAAAACGAGGGAGTGGTGGGGTACAGGCGAGACATTTTGACTGGTAAAAAGTCGGTAGGAAGATGATAGGGTAGGGGTGGGGTGGGATAGAGGTGTGAATGTGGTTAGATGGTAAAGTAAAGAGAAGTGGGATTTGGGATGGGGGAGAGGGGAGGGAGTGGGTGGGAGAAGGAGGGGGTTCAGGAAAACAGGGGCGAAGCCATGAGAGTGGCTGCCTGTCGCATTACACCCTTCTTCAGCCTCTACCTTGACTTGGTAACCTCACTCCTCTTCTTCTCTGCTGATTTGCAAACACCCCCCCCCCCCCCCCCCCAATCCCAGCCCTTCCTTGCCTGCATCCCCCTTTGTGCCTGTTCGGTGACAAGTAATTCATTTTTCTTAGAATGAAGAACCGCTTGGGATATGCGAGAAAATCTCTCTCGCCAATGCACTGATATCGGTGTTGATTCGTTCAATTGCAATGGGCCACTGGCCTGCACAATAAACAAATTCGTTCGTTCGTTCTCTCTCTCTCTCTCACTCTCTCTCTCTCTTTTCTCTCTCTCTCTCTCTCTCTCTCTCTCTCTCTCTCTCTCTCTCTTTCTCTCTCTCTCTCTGTCTCTCTCTCTGTCTCTCTCTGTCTCTCTCTGTCTATCTGTCTCTCTCTGTCTTTCTCTCTATCTCTCTGTCTCCGTCTCTCCCTCTCTCTGTGGCTCTCTCTGACTCTGTCTCTGTCTCTGTCTCTCTGTCTCTCTCTCTCTCTCTGTCTCTCTCTTATAACTGACAAAAAAACATCACCTCAGTATGGAACGCCATAAATACCTTTACCAAACGAAACGGAGCTAAAGCTCACTCATCATACCCATCCAATGATGTTAATGACTGCAATACTCACTTCCTTTCTGTGGCTAACAAGTTATTCGCGCGTCACCGACAACCCTGCACTCCTCTCATGAAAGATCTCCACTGGCGGCTGCCTGTTTCTGAACGTATCAAGTATAAGACTGCATGTCTCTGCTACAACATCATCTCTGAATCTGCACCTGCCTATCTCTCTGATCTGGTCTCTCTGTACACCCCTTCTCGCTCACTCCGCTCTTCTGCTGACACTCGACTCCTCCGCCAAGGTCGCTTCAAGCGCAGAACTCATGGCTTTCGCTCTTTCTCATACTATGGCCCTCAACTGTGGAATTCTCTCCCTCACAATATCCGACACTCTACCTCCATCTCTTCCTTCAAATCCAACCTCAAAACCTACCTTTTTCAGCAATATTACTTGTGAATTCGTTAGAATCCTGCCGCAACCCCCCCCCCCCCCCCCCTCCTCTACCCCCACGTACATCTTGACATCTGTGTAAATATTTGTATAGTATATTGTCAGTCTGACTGTGTACATCTGAATGCATGTGTTTGACTATGACTGGATGACTAAATGTATAGACTGTGTGTTGTATGTTTATTTTGTATATGTATGTATATATGTTACGCGCTTAGAACCTCGGGAAAGGCGCTTTATAAGTATAATAAATTATTATTATTATTATTATTATT
>JAWQFJ010033603.1:0-10345 GCA_034096865.1 Theodoxus fluviatilis
GCTAAATTACGATATGTACGCACAGCAATAATTTATACAATAGGTGTATGTTTGAATGCGATTAACAGATCGTGAAACCTCCTACAGTTCACACATCGAATGCAGTGTCAACGCCAGCCACGCCGAACATTTGTCCTCCAAGATGGCGCGAGCACGCAATGTACTCATGCTGTCCGCCATCTTGAATCTTAAAAGCTAGCACCTCTCAAAATGCCTCGCTCAATCTACGCCCGTCTTCGATTGGCTCGATAGCAAGCAAAGATTCGTTCCGGCGAGATCTGCGTAGATCTACCGAGATCTTCGCATTTTCAAACCCGGCACAGGTAGCTCCTGGCGCCATAATAGCGGTGACAAGGGAGGCAACTCTGACTGGTAAGTTGCTAAGCAGGGAGCAGCGATAGTCTCCCTTGCCATGGCACGGGAACCTCTCGGTGTTGTGACCTTTGCAGAATGTCACTGTAAAACATTTAAGTGGTGTGAGTTAAATGAGTGTGATAAGTGACTAACCTACTTTCTGACTGGGTCAGAAACAAACATCTTTTTTGAGAAAAACCAAATGTGAGTGGTTGAAACTCATTTTGTAGACAAAATACTACAAACTGAAATGATGTGAACTTTTTTCCTTGAAGTGGGGCCTAATGCCCTGCGTGGCTTAATGCCATGCTTTTCCCTACTACTTCACAGCTAACAGTAAAGCTGTTCACAAACATCCTGCCTGTGATAGCACAGACCAGCCTTTTCTCTTTCTGTTGCCTTGTTTATTTCTACTGTAAGTGAAATGTGCAAATTGTCACCCATCGATCTCGAAGTAGCGGATGTAATAGTCCACTGTTATCAGGAAGGATCTGTCTTGCCAAGTGGTAAAGTATCTTCTCTCCTTTGAAGATGATCACATCGGTAAAGTATCTTCTCTCCTTTGAAGAGTTTTCCATCGATGGAGGAAAGTTCATCTCTGAAGTTCCAGAACTCACTGATGGTTGATTTGCAGTCTGTACGAAGTTCAGGCCATCCATTCTGTATGGTTGACTTCAAATCTTGCAGTTGAGGGTCTTCTGCAGTGGCTTTCTGAATTTGCTTCATTTTCACATCGGTTGACTGGCTGATTCTCGACGACAGTGTGGACGTATGCGTCGATGTCTTCAGCAATTTTCACTGTCTTCTGGTTCTGTTGCAGGTAGGGGCGCAAGCCCCGGTGGCGGGACTTCTTCGTGAACTCCAATGCTTGGGCGTAATGCCCTTGGGGGAACCCTGTGGGATCCCAGTGGGCCCCAGAGCCCTGGTTCTGTTGCAGGTTGGGGCGCAAGCCCTGGTTGGTGGATTTCCTCGTGAAATCCAATGCTTGGGCGTAATGCCTTGGGGGAACCCTGTGGGATCACAGTTGGCCCAGAGCCCTGGTTCTGTTGCGTGTTTGTGCGCAAGCCCTCGGTGGTGGATTTCCTCGTAAAATCCAATGCTTGGGCGTAATGCCTTGGAGGGAACCCTGGTGGGATCCCAGTGGGCTCTGGGCCCTGGTTCTGTTGCAGGTTTGGGCGCAAGCCCTGGTGGTGGTCTCCTCGTGAAATCCAATGCTTGGGCGTAATGCCTTGGGGGAACCCTGTGGGATCCCAGTGGGCCCAGAGCCCTGGTTCTGTTGCAGGTTTGGGCGCAAGCCCTGGTGGTGGATTTCCTCGTGAAATCCAATGCTTGGGCGTAATGCCTTGGGGGAATCCTGTGGGATCCCAGTGGGCCCAGAGCCCTGGTTTTGTTGCAGGTCCTGTGGGATCCCAGTGGGCCCAGAGCCCTGGTTTTGTTGCAGGTATGGGCGCAAGCCCGGGTGGTGGACTTCCTCATGAACTCCAACGGATGGGGCGTCATGCCTGGTGGAATTCCTGCAGGATCACAGTGGGCCCATGCCTTGTTGGAATCCTTCGGGACCCCATCGGGCGGAGCCCTGTGATGATATTCTTGTGAACTCCAATTGTTAGGAATAGTGGCGAGTTTCATGTTGGTGGCACAAGATTTTGTTGCATTTTGCAGAATGCCTCCCCAACAACGGGGCACACGCAGGCGCAGGATTCCCAGCAGGTCGCAGGACAAGATGGAGTCACTCCCTTCCACTGCTCTGCTTGACCACGCACAGGCAATCTCTCCGACCAACCGCCACTCCAGCGTGGCGCCCCCAACGGTTCTTTCGGCCCGGGATCACCTGGGAAGCGGCTATCCTGCAACAGCTGAAGGAGAACAGCGCAACATTGATGGGCCTCTCCGCACGATTGGCGACCCTGGAGCACGAATGGATGCAACTGCTGCCATACAACCCTCCAGCGTGGCCCCCACGGACAGCAGCACCATCGTCTCCCCCACTGCCAGCACCAGCGTGGCACCCACTGCGCGTCCTTTGAGGGCTACAGCGTTGGTGCCGTATCTACGGCCGCTAGAGACCTTGCACAATGACCTGACCCTCAAAGACATGGAGTGTAGGACAGCAACTTATGGCGGGGGCGTTGAGCAAGGTGACAAGAGTGGCATACCTAAGAACTTGAGCAGCAGTTAAGAACTTTGATCAGCAGCACAGACTCCCGAAGGCCTTGCCAGTAGATACGCATGTCCTCTTTTGACTTACAAAAGCGAGTCTGTGTGTCCGTTAAAAAGGTCAGAATTTTAAATGTTGTCTAAAAACAGGAATTTTTCACAATTTCCTAATTTCGCTAAGGTTTTGGAGATTGGATACCTGACCCATGTATGGTGTATAGAGCAAAGTCATCCCAATCTCTTTATACCAGTTTAACTCTTCCAAACTAATAACATTGTAATACACATGCTATATTTTCATATTAGGTCACCCGTGTCGGGTGTCATCCGTTTAAAACCCTAACGTTGGAATTTTTTTCTCCCAGACTATTAAGTCTATCAACACCCAATTCGGCTTGATGGTGTATGATGACAAAGCGACTTGACCCCGCTTCAAGGTCAAGGTCGCAGTTGCCTTAAATGTTGTCAAAACAACAGCCATTTTCTCACATTCGCTCAGCATGTGAGTCGTGTGGGCTTGCCCTTCTTTTCTGTATATCTGTACATGCACGAGAAGGGGGTATGCTCCAGCCACAGTAGCATCAGCCTTTTCAGCAATCGAACCCACCAGACTCCTTCATCATTAGGAAGATGCCGCAAGCTAGGAAAACATTAAAACCCACAGGGATCATCGCATACCAATCTCAAAACCTATCCCACAAACTCTTTTCATGGCTATGTTTTTATGAGCCTTCCATGAATGGTGAGAGTAGGGGACTTGACAGTATCCAAGCACAATCTCAGTCTCGCAGATATAACATTGGGCCTTGATAAGTTGTTCATTACTTTCCACTCGGCCAAACACGCAATACCTGCACACTCAATACCTCCACTGTTAGTCACAGAATCTACTCTAATATGAACGTTACACTTTTTCTGCAGATGGCACGGTGGTTGCACATACCTACCGGGTATTGTGTCTGTTTTTCGTGCGTCAGTTGGTCTTCTCTCTAGTTTCATTCTCTGGGTTGTGTGGGGGCTGCTATAAGTCGTCTGCAACTCCTTATAGCTGTGGCGGTCAGCCCTCACACAAAACAGGGGTCAAGAAGATTAGTTACATGTTATGATGTGATTGTAAATAATTTTGTACATGGGTGAGAGGTAAAACTACTAGAACAAATAACACTGAGATCAGAACAAGGGACATAACCAGGGTCATGGTTTTGATTAATTGTATGAATGTAGAATTCTGTTTCTGAAGAGGAAAATTTGCAATGTGAGTGATGTGTACATTTGTTTGCACAACCTCAGCCGTGTTATATAAGCAATAATATCTTTGAGGTTCTGAGGCATGCTGCTATGATTATTATACTGTCGTATGTATAATATATGGTGTCACTGGCTCTTTATTAAGAAAGAATACTGGATGTTGTGTTAATCGTTGGTTACTATGCTTTCTTAATAAAGATGCCCATTTTCTCTCTCGAATCAAGTGTGCTGTGGTCTTGTGCAAAAAAGGATTTGTGTGAAAGAATGCAACACAAACACAATTTTTTGCACGGGGCCACAGATCACGGTTGTTGGATGCCATTAGCAGATGGTTTCTCATGTTGTCTGCTCCTAACTTCCGGTCAGTGCGCTGACCGCGCTCAGCTTCTGGAGGGGGGTCTGGCAATTGCCAGCCCCAGTGCGTTAACGCACGCGCAGGAATCAGGTCATTCCTGAATTGTCCCAGGGAGAACTGGCATCAACTCAAAATTTTTCCCCACCCTCCACCCCTAGCTGCCACCAACCTTGTTGTTTTACTAAACAGTCACATATATTGCTTTCCATGTACTGACTGGTTACTCAATTGATCGCGTCCCTAGTGACTCTGGAAGGGTAGGAGCCATGCTTTTTCCCATGGGGTTTTTTACCGCAGGTCCTTCCTTCATATTATTTAGGCGGTCAGCCCTCACACAAAACAGGGGTCAAGAAGATTAGTTACATGTTATGATGTGATTGTAAATAATTTTGTACATGGGTGAGAGGTAAAACTACTAGAACAAATAACACTGAGATCAGAACAAGGGACATAACCAGGGTCATGGTTTTGATTAATTGTATGAATGTAGAATTCTGTTTCTGAAGAGGAAAATTTGCAATGTGAGTGATGTGTACATTTGTTTGCACAACCTCAGCCGTGTTATATAAGCAATAATATCTTTGAGGTTCTGAGGCATGCTGCTATGATTATTATACTGTCGTATGTATAATATATGGTGTCACTGGCTCTTTATTAAGAAAGAATACTGGATGTTGTGTTAATCGTTGGTTACTATGCTTTCTTAATAAAGATGCCCATTTTCTCTCTCGAATCAAGTGTGCTGTGGTCTTGTGCAAAAAAGGATTTGTGTGAAAGAATACAACAGCAACAATTATACTTCATTGTGCGAGTAAGGCAACCAATCCCGTCTGCATAATGATGTGGTAGGGCGAGTGGCTGTCGAGCATGGCAATCTGGTGTTGAAGCGCGGATGGGTTATCGAGATAACAAGTTGGGCCGGTGACTCTTCTAAGTGGTTTATTCGCCTTCTTTTTGGCAGTGTCCAAGGGCACACGATACTAACGATTCCGCTCCCTTCCCTTCGCCTGACGAATCTCTCCCTCCTTTCTTCTGACGTCATATTCTCACAACGGTCTCAAAATACGTCACCAAAAAAACTATACAACGCCACAAACCTAAGAGAATCGCAGTGCAGAATGCATACTACGATACTATGTTCTTTTCTTATTGAAAAATATAAACAACAAATAACGACAACAACATTGGCAACTAGAGAGAGAAATATGAAACACAACTTGGATGAGTAACAACTGTCCAGATCACCTGACTATACACACCATCCACCACACTCATACTCTGAGGAGTCTCCAAAGAAACCTCAAACCATGAAGTGCTAGATCAACCGGGAGGAGAAGCAGTTTGACGTGAAGGAGAAAGGCTAACCGGCTAGTACTGCCCGTACCCCACCACAATGATAATCTTTTGGACCGATAGTACGATACGCCCAGAAACCCGCTGAGTGCTTTTACTGATGAGGAATCATTAATTTAATGTATGCTTAGAAGGATTAAACTTATAAAAACTGCTTCTGAGCTCTCCGATGATATCGAACTTCGGAATCGGACGGATTCCTACAGAAGAAACTTCGACTCATCAACGTTCAACACAGAGACAACAGTGAGTAAAATCTTCCTTCTACTTCTAGATCAGTCGATACACGAATGATCGAAGTGTGGACTCAGCAGCTCGTCAAACAGTGTGAAGGCAGTTAGACCACAGGTTCCGGCCAGAAAGCATTTACTTGCAAGAGTATAACCATAGATTCACGAAACCAGCCCAAAGCCATTGGAATCCTTTTCGATGCGTTTATACTGACTAGTTCCAAAGACAAGCGCACGTGCTGAAGGCAGTTTGCAACCTTTTAGACGATGTTCGCGCTAAAAGTAGTTCTCAAATGATTTCCTGAAAATCTCATAGATTAGTTTTATTAGAACACTTAATTTGTGTTTATCTATCGGGATAATTAATTGGAGTGAAATAGAATCGTCTCTTTTTACTCTCAATGGTCTTTTGATCATGTTGAATTTTGATTGGTAAAATCATTGGAATGTGGGGCCGAAGTCACGTGACCAACCTGTTTCAGAGATACTATATCTCTGTGTTCAGAATGTGTGTCTGTCTGTCTGTCTGCCTGTTTCTCTCTCTCTCTCTCGTCAGAGGCAGTGAATTATCATGGGGTCATATCTGCGTTGCTGTATGAATATGTTATTCATGCCATTTCGAAGGCTGTAATATAATATATATTTTGCCATTTCCTCTACATATGAATATATATGAGTGTCTTGACCTGATTTATGTCAATTATAACCAAGTTGGGTCTTCGGCCGAAATAAAATCAGTCGGTCTCTCAAAGCGAGAGAGAGAGAGAGAGAGAGAGAGAGAGAGAGAGAGAGAGAGAGAGAGAGAGAGAGAGAGAGAGTGAGAGAGAGAGAAATAGACACGCGTGCACATGCACCAACACATGGGAGGAAGCAATAAGTGGAAGAGCAGTACGCGAACAGACTACGCAAACCACATCCCTTTAAAAATGAGAAGAAAAAAGGACAGAGAAAAAAGGAGAAAGAAATAAAAACAGAGAAAAAAGGAGAGAGAAAAAAGGACAGAGAAAAAAGGAGACAACTGGACATCCTCTGCCTTCGTGCAAGAGCATCTTTGCCAGTGACCTGACACTGACCTGGGGGAGCAGTGACCTCTGCATACTTATCTGCAAGCATGTGTGTCTGCATCGGTTACAAGATCTGTAGCGGTGCATTTCCTGAGCCGACCGATCGCGAACAAAATACGAGTCAAAGGCCGTTAACAGTAAATCGTTCTTTTTTTAAAGGAGTGATCGCAGTGATGAAACGCAACGCCCAGTTCGTCCAATCTCTCAATAAAAACCGCTGGCGCTGAACCTCCAGGTTTTGGCATTTAAAAAAAAAGAAGAAAAAAAAGTTCGGGTTTGAACCCGCAACCTCTTGAGAAAAGAGGGGGAAAAACACACACACAAAAACAAAAAAAAACAGGTCGGGTTCGAACCTCTCGAAAACCCCCCAAAAATATCAGTGCAGAATCGAACCAGGTCACACATGACCAAGAGTCCAACGCTCTACCAGATGTGCCATTGGAGAACTGATATGACTGAGTGTTTGTAAAGCATTTATAAGGTTCTTTTCCGTAAACTCCCTTGGTTCATATTTTGCACTGTAAATTGTAGAAAGATGGATGAAAGTTCATGAAATTTGAGGTCTTGTACATTTTAGGATACTCAAGGTCTATTTCTGCCAAGTTCAATATCGATTCACTGCCATTAGGCCACGCATTTCGCCATTCCGTCAACTGACATTTGAGGGGGGGTTTTCGAGTTTACGACCTAAAAATAAAATCACTTTCTTTTCAAACCTCGATTCTGAAAATTTGATACATTCAATCGGATCTAACTTCCAGTAAGTGTGCAAAATGTCAAGGAAATCCGTCCAGTAGTTTTTGATATATCTGCCATTAAGTTGTGACTGACAGACAGACACACAGATAAAATTATGTCACGTTATTCGACGTCAAATGATCACATCACACATTTTGCATTTCGCCTTTCCAACAACTGACATTTGAGGGGGGGTTTTTGAGTTTACGACCTAAAATAAAATCACTTTCTTTTCAAACCTCGATTCTGAAAATTTGATACATTCAATCGGATCTAACTTCCAGTAAGTGTGCAAAATGTCAAGGAAATCCGTCCAGTAGTTTTTGATATATCTGCCATTAAGTCGTGACTGACAGACAGACACACAGATAAAATTACGTCACGTTATTCGACGTCAAATGATCACATCACACATTTTGCATTTCGCCATTCCGTCAATTGACATTTTAGGGGGGTGTTTTCGAGTTTACGACCTTAAAAAATCACTTTCTTTTCAAACCTCGATCTGAAAATTTGATACATTCAATCGGACCTAACTTCCAGTAAGTGTGCAAAATGTCAAGGAAATCCGCCCAGTAGTTTTTGAGATATCAGCCGTTAAGTCGGGACTGACAGACTGACACACAGACAGACAGATAAAATCAGTAGGACCTCCAGTAAACCTGGAGGGATAAAATGGTCTCCAAAACTCGACGCTGCCAGCTTTTCATTTTCATCTTGACATGCACTTCCGTTCCATCTGTCAGCTGGCGTGGCAAGTCCACCCGCCCCGGAGACGATTGCGTCCGACTGTTTCTAGAAAATGCGCCTCTGAACTTGCTGCATGCCTTGCTGTCCTTCCGCGTTGAAACTCCACACCACGTTTGCCTCCCCACCAGCAGCAGTGCTGGCCCACCGCCATGGCTAAACTTTCCCTCCTGGGGCCAGTTGCTCAACAGATGGCTACCTGCCAGCGAAATTAGTGTCAGTTAGTGACTAGTTGCAAGGTAACTAGCTAGCAGTTAGGCACACTATCTATCAGAGTTGCACAGCATCCATTTAACTGAAAGGTAACTAGTTACCTTGAAGCTAACGCGAGTAGCTGAATGTTAGTCCTGCTACGTCACAAGGTAATAAAGAGAGCTTTTTCATTGGTTAGTTGATGAATGCAACGAGCTATTTGATTGGGTGGGTTGGGGAATTTTCTACACAGAAAGAGGCGAACGCACAGCGTCAGCGAGAGAGTTGATACGAGCCCAGGCAAGCTTCGCGCACTTCTATTTATAGCTGACGCGTGGGCCTCAGCAACACCAGGAAAAATTATAAATACATTGTTGTCCTCGAACCTGCGTTTGGCTGTATTTATAATACAACTATCTTCAGTTTTCACGTCTTTCAGACAGCTTACCAGATTATCGGAAATGGATCAATCTCGAGAAAGGATTATGTTGCTTTTGACTGGTAACACAATTTTACAGCCAAAAGTACGGTAAATGAATAAAACCTCGTGAAGATTATGAACAACTAGCGGGTACCCGTGCTACGCACTGCTGTGGTATGAATATTTTATAGCATGTTTACATACAAACTCAGACTGACTTGGAAATACCAAACACATTGATTATAAAAGAAGAGTAAGTACTGTTACATGTTCAAAAGTGGATTAAAATAATATATTTAAAAAACTTTCCGGGGCTCGAACCCAACGACTTTAGGACTTTCGAGGGTTCACAGTCCCGCGCTCTATCCCCTAGTCTACTGATTCACATGACATCATAGCAAGTCGCTAACACACACATATATATATATATGATCCGAGTTGGTCCACCAAAAAATGCGATCATAGGATGAAGGCCAACTGAAACTTGCGAGGACCTAAAAAAGTCACTTCCAAGTCAAATTTGGTCACGAAAAATACCCTACTACCTCTTCCCAACCGTCCCAACTCCACAAAAGGATCAAAGATATCTCATTATACCCGATTTCGTCTCTGATAATAGATATCGCTGACGAAAAATCTGGTGAATGATCGCCGTCATATTTACCTCCCAACTAAGGGACTTTAGAGCTGCTCTGACCACCTCTAAATTATTCCCGCTAACTTAGCTGTCAGTTAGTCAAACTGGCGCACGAGCAACCCAGTTAAGCTATCCGGCGCTAATTTAGCTGGTAGGTTGCGTTTTAGCTGACAGCTAGCCGATAACTGATTGTTGAGCAACCGGCCCCAGGTTCCCACTGGCTCTGGTATTCTGTACCGCATGGTTCCCTACCTATACCACCACCACCACCAGAACCCACCCCACCCCTTAGATCACCCCTGCCCCCTACATTTCTCAATGAACCGATATATCCAATGTTACCTTCTGACATTGCCCAGAAGGTAGGAAGGCAGCGAACACCATGACCCCAGCGTTTTACTGGTGTAAACAACCTGCATGATCCAGGCACATTTCTCCTGCACCCCGCTCAGTTTAAAGAGAGTCTAGTAGTGAAGCAGGCTGGTGTCTATGTGATTGTGAGCCTGCCCTCACTACATGATTCCAAACAACAGGAATTGACTTCCCCCATCACTTATTCATCCTTCAATTACATTATAGCCAGTAATCCAAATAGGAATTTTGCAGCAGCTGTTAATTATCTAAACACTGTCACTACATAATCAGTTCGTAGATTGCACATTATCATAATTATGAAGATGGGATGGAGTGGCGATTATTAGAAGCTGCAATAAAAAACCCAAACTCCATGAATGATCCAGATTCCATGATGTTACAAAAATTTCTGGACAAGTTGCACCATAAAATAATTCACACAAGCTAGTGGAACATATGTGGCTGGCCTCTCTCTCTCTCTCTCTCCCCTCTCTC
>JAWQFJ010033604.1:0-52500 GCA_034096865.1 Theodoxus fluviatilis
GTTGTTGCTTTTCATGGAAAATAAAACATTATGTATCCAACCTGTGCTTGAATTCTTGTTTTTGGTGTATGGAAGAATGGATGAAGATATAGTGGACATAATTTTGAGGTGTAAATTTACGTTTACAAAAAGCTGCGGTTAAAAAATCACTGCAACGGCCTGAAATCATGGCTGCCGAAAAACGACACTTGCTTGTCGACTGTGCTGAGAACTGCTGCAGGCAAAATCTGCTCAATAAAATACAAATTGAATCGGGTCATTGTGTACACAAGATATCATTGTACAAATTGATAGTAACCATTTGGAATTAGCGTTCTGAATCTCATGTGAAACTCTTCAGAAAGTCCGCGGTGTCGTACGTCAAAAGCGTTGTAATCGCCAATCGCGATGTTTGTTTTCAGATTTGTGTTGCATTCTTACACACAAATCCTTTTTTGCACAAAACCACAGCACACCTGATAGAGAGAGAAAATGGGCATCTTTATTAAGAAGACATATTAGCCTTATTGACACCAGCATCCAATCGTCTTTCTTAATAAAGAGCCAGTTCCACAAATCATATGCATGTGGCAAGTATATGTTCATGGCAACATGCATCAGAACATAAAATTATTATTGCATATATAAAACGACTTTCCACAAATCATATGCATGTGGCAAGTATATGTTCATGGCAACATGCATCAGAACATAAAAATATTATTTCATATATAAAACGACTGAAGTTGTAAAAAGGTACACGTCACATTGCAGAATTTCATCTTCCACAACCGATTTTACATACCTAGAAATACATAAAAAATTTGTGACCCTGGTTATGTCCCTTGTTCTGCTCTCCGTGTTACTTGTCCTAGTGGTTTGACATCTCCCCAATGTACAAATTTAATTTCCATCCCACCATTACATATAACTAATCTTATGATGCCTGTTTGTTTTGTGTGGGCTGACCGCCCTAATCATAACAAGATTGGTGGCAGCTGGGGGTGGATGGTGGGAAAGGCTCTGAGCTGGTGCCCGTCTTCTCCGGGAGAAGTTTCAGGAATGACCCAATTCCTGTGCGTGGGTTCTGGCCAGAGTATGGGAATTGGCCCGACCCCCCTCTAGAACTAAAACCCGCGGTCAGCGCACTACCGGAAGTAAGAAGCAGACTGCCCCAGAGATCGTCTGCTACTGGCATCGAACAACCTTACGCTGTGGCCCTGTGCAAAAATTTTGTTTGTGTTGCATTCTTACACACAAATCCTTTTTTGCACAAAACCACAGCACACCTGATAGAGAGAGAAAATGGGCATCTTTATTAAGAAGACATATTAGCCTTATTGACACCAGCATCCAATCGTCTTTCTTAATAAAGAGCCAGTTCCACAAATCATATGCATGTGGCAAGTATATGTTCATGGCAACATGCATCAGAACATAAAATTATTATTGCATATATAAAACGACTTTCCACAAATCATATGCATGTGGCAAGTATATGTTCATGGCAACATGCATCAGAACATAAAAATATTATTTCATATATAAAACGACTGAAGTTGTAAAAAGGTACACGTCACATTGCAGAATTTCATCTTCCACAACCGATTTTACATACCTAGAAATACATAAAAAATTTGTGACCCTGGTTATGTCCCTTGTTCTGCTCTCCGCGTTACTTGTCCTAGTGGTTTGACATCTCCCCAATGTACAAATTTAATTTCCATCCCACCATTACATATAACTAATCTTATGATGCCTGTTTGTTTTGTGTGGGCTGACCGCCACAACTATATGGAGTTACTGACGACATATAGCAGCCCCACACAATCTAGAGAGAAAAATTAAATAATTAACACCAAAGAAAAAGGGGAAAAAGACAACAACAAAAAAACCAACAACAAAAGACCAAAAAAAAACAACAAAAACAAAAACAAAAACCAAACACATATTCCTTGACACGATAGTCTAAGTTATGTACAACACCTTCCCAGACTAATAGGTGAAAGATGGAGTGCGGAGGTATCGTTTGAATGCATCGGATTTCCACCTCCCCCAAACTCGAATCTGCGCCTCGGAAGCGCCCCGCATGGCGCAGTGTGAAGCTGCCCCTATGCGGAAGCTGTGTGAGTTGAATCTGTCGGCATGGATATTTGCTTTAGACAGCAGAAATTTGAGTGTGGAGACGAAGACACTACGCGAGATGGCTTTGCCTTGGCAGCGAAACAAGGGACCAACCCCATTTCCACGCAGACTTAGATACTGCTTCAACGCTAGCACAGCACAAAAACGTCTATCTCCTGCGGATTGTTGGACCACCGCTGACTGGGTTCTGCCCCCCGCGTGTTTGGCTGAGCGGAAAGTAATGGACAACTTATCCGAGCCGAACGTTACATCTGCGAGACTGAGGTTGTGCTCGGATTCCGTCATCTCCCCTACTCTTAGAAATGAGCTGGTGCCCGTCTTCTCCGGGAGAAGTTTCAGGAATGACCCAATTCCTGTGCGTGGGTTCTGGCCAGAGTATGGGAATTGGCCCGACCCCCCTCTAGAACTAAAACCCGCGGTCAGCGCACTACCGGAAGTAAGAAGCAGACTGCCCCAGAGATCGTCTGCTACTGGCATCGAACAACCTTACGCTGTGGCCCTGTGCAAAAATTTTGTTTCTCTGTCGACTGTCTACCCTGAGAGTTAAAAAGGGTTATTTTCGGTTAAATGCAAAATCTGGATCAGACCAATACATTGTTGTAAAATGTAACTTGTTGCGATTGTTTGTTATGGTTTATGAATTGGACTTTCGAAAATTGTTGTAATATCTGAAGTTTGACACTTTTAACAATAATTTTTATAGATTCGTGTTTTTTTTTCATTCCGACTTATGTATCATATCCGGTCAGGCGAAAACTGCAAATGGGGGCAAAGACCTTCTACAATAAGATGGTTCATCCGGCACTCGGCCTATATAAAACATGATGACGGAGACCGAGACGCCCCAAGCGGCAACCGTGACGCTCGAGTCAAGGAAGACAATCCATCAAGAAAATCCCCCTACTAGAACCATTCAAAAACAGCAACCGCAAGAACCGTCGTCACTGTTTTACGTCACTTTTTATTATTACGTCATTCGGTCCATTCAGATTATTCAGATTTTTTACCGGCTAATCACGGCTACCGCTTGGTGGCGCGGGTGATCCTAATTTCGCCGGAAGTGACCGGATGAACCATCTTATTGTAGAAGGTCTTTGATGGGGGTCACACGAGAGGCTTGTGGGACAGCCGATCTGCTCCCTGACATACGCCGTTAAAGTATTCTTAAGACTATTTCGAACAAAACTCATAACTTACTCTTGTTGAGGCAATAAACAAGCGTTTATTCGATAAAATAGAATATTTGATTTTAAATGAAAACAAGTTTTGATATCTTATGTGACCGAGTGGTTAGCGCGCTGGACCTACAGTCGCTTGCGGCCAGTGGGTACGGCGTTCGAAGCTGTGCTGTTCCCAGAGGTGCATCCTTGAGCAAGATACTTAACTCGCATTGCTTCTCCCCACCCAGGAGTAAAACCGGGTACCTGTGAGGGCAATGTTGGCAAAACGTAGTGCGATTAACCCTTGTATGCGGCCAAGCGCCAGCATCGGGTTGAAATACTCAGGGAGCGGAGTTGCTGCTGGTATCTGACTGTGTGCGTCTTATTAAATGTCTGTCACTATGTTTGTTGTGAGGGACCAGTGAGGATTGATCAAGATGCCCAGTGATCAGGGGGTAAAGTGTAAAGTGGTTTGAGACCCAGACAAAGGGTGTGAGTCGCTATATGAAACCACACCTTTACCTTTTTTTAAAATCTGAATGATTTCTTTAAAAAGTGGAGGAAAAAATAGTATCAGAACGAACTATTTTTGGCGCAATGCTGTAATGCGAAGGGTCAAGTCTATTACGCATTCATTGCGAACTGTGCCAGAGTCAATACTGACAGGTTCACAGAATGCACGTTACATACCCTCGACTGGGATGTGTGATCCATGGGCGCGTTTGTTAATTTGGCCACAAATCTCGCCATTCTCCCTGAATGGCTAGTCGAGGGCGAGTGAGACGCTCCTACAGCTAAAAAAACGGCCAATCATCTCACAAGGCGGAATAACATGGCTGCGTCCTGGCGCCAGAGTCGGTGAAGAGGTTGCCGATAGACGAAATAAGTGACGATTCAGATATCACATTAGTTTTTCTCTTCATGGAACACACGAATTGAGGGAGTTCCGGACCTTCCTCGGCCTCCCGCCTTCACGGCGAGTGCGTCCTTATGAGCGAGGAACGTAGGCAACGCCTAACCCTCGCGATTCTCTCGAGATTTTGGGCCAAACACGCTTCATGTTTTGGCCAATACCAAGGCATCTCATGAGAACAAAGGAGAGTTGGAACATTCTAGAAGAAAACCTGGTTGTTCCACTACTCAGTTACTTTTCTGGAAAGTGATTCATATGCTGGTTGCTCTGAGATGTGCAGGGCGGGGGTTAGAATTAGAGCAAAAGAGGGTCGGAACGTTCTGGCAAGTTCCTTGAATGTGAACAAACACTTCACCACGTATGCATCTGTTTGTGGATTGGGGTGAGAATTGACCCACCGCATCTCCCTACGCGATTTATAAGAAACAGATGAAAAAGGAAATCATGACTTGACTTGATCGATCTTACTCTATGATGCAGTTCTTGTAATTGTTTGTGATACCTATAGCTACCCTACAAAGGCTGATTACCGTAAAAACGCCATTTATCATCATCATCATCATCATCATCATCATCATCATCATCATCATCATCATCATCATCATCATCATCATCATCTTAATGATATTCAACTGTTAAAAAGCCGTGGCCGGGAGATTAAATCGTATATTTACCTCGCTCAGAATCGGTGCCATCCCAGATAACCAGATTTCTTGTCAGGGCCCCATATATACATTCTGTAAACCCGAGTATGCCGGTAGGCGAAATCTCTAGTTTACTAGAATGCCATATATAAGGCCTCAGCTGGGTGCCTTTCAGCATCAGACCACATGGAAAAATGAACACTTCAATCTCTTACACTGTACGGTACTCAAACCACTTTAAAGACTGTAATTATCGTCAAAACTGTCTCAGATACCAGAAAAATGGCCCCAGAAGCTACAGATAGCTAAAACTCAATTTTGACAAAAAAAAGAATGTCAGACATTTAATTATCTTGCGTTTTCTGGCGTTTCCCCCCAGTGACTTTTACGTACGTATCTTTCACCAGGTCGGGTCACACTTTGCCCAGGCGAAAGCTCGATCCATCGCTCTTCCTCATTCCTTTGATTTGCGTTTGAGGATGGACGTGACTTTGCATGCAACCTGCGTGAAGTCTAAAAATGGATAAAATGGTGTGTATGGCTTTAGTTGCAAAGTACAGTACGTACGTACTCTCACAGCTAGTACAGCTAGATCGAAATTATCTGCAGGCGATTAATTGTTTCCTTGAGAAGACGTACGCACCTGGCACTGAAGCTGGGTCTATTACTGAAAGTCTCATATGTAGAACAATTAAGGGGGTGCACAAATTTCTTCTACATTCTTCATTTGTTCAACCATGGATCTATGGTTCAACTCAAGATCAAAGAACTGCTGCACTAGCTAGAGTCCTCTGTATGCAAACACAACTGTACCGTAGATTATTTCAAGTGCCTAAGTCATGTCATTCTAAAGTTTTTTTTACGTCACGTGTTGCATCATTTCTGTGTTTCTGCATCATTCACTGAAGAAGGGCGTGTGCCCGAAAGCCTTTGATTTTGGTGTTAGTCGTGGGTTTTTTTCTTATTTAAAGTTAAAACAGATGAGAAGGCAGGATTGAAGAATAACGAACATAAGCAACGAAAGTGTTGAAACAGACAGAAAGTAACCATTCAAACAATTCTTCAGGCATGGATTAATCAAAGATCCTATATGGTCTTTGGATTAATGGTCTTCTCATAGGCCGATTCGGTGAAACCAGGCACGCTGCAACTGTCTGGCTTGATCGATCATCGGGGCATTTGGAAAGGAAAAAAGCACACACACACAAACAAGATGACTTAATACGTTCCTATGCCTATGGCTACAGAGATTTTGCATGGAAGTTTGACTGTTTTGTAAAATCGTAGAGTGTTAGATGAGGCCATTGTGGGGGCATGGGCTAAGCAACAGATCCGATCGCGACAACGGTGCCTAGCTACCAAAGACCCAATGTGACTGTCGCATGGTCTCCGAGATTCTGTCCAAAAAAAAATAAAGCTCTAAACACAATATTATTTTTGTGTGCTGTTATGTCCGACTTTCGAAAATCGAAAACGAATGTTGATGTGCGGTTAGGATGTACCCAATTTTCGGTTGTAAGCAAGGGAGATAATTCCACTGACTGACGCACGAGGCCGCCTTCCTGGTCACGTGGGATCGCCATTTGGAAGTGATGTACTCCACTGCTGGAACATCGTAGGATTGATCTGAGTCTATTTGGATCTGCTATTAGTTTTTTTTCTCTAGTTTGTTAATTGCATGGTTTTACTAAGTTCGTAAATCAAATTCGCTGCGAAATGGCGTCTTTCAACTCTTTGCACAGCACAGCATTGCCACCGGAGGTAAGTACAATGTGGAAGTAACAGTTTTCCGTATTATCGTCAGCCTGTTATTTTCCTTTTAAATTTATTGTGTGCATGAAATTTTTGTACGGAAGCCGTTTGGCGACGTAAGTTTGTTAAGCTTTATTTTCATTAATGTTGACTAACCACTTCGGTGTTAGATCGTCTTATTTAGATGTAGGAAGGGCGCCCAGCGCTTGCAACAATACAAGTAGAAGTTGGGAGAAGTAGACGGTTGCACGCTCGTGTAACGTACGTCGACTGGGACGAAGGCGATCCCGGCTCCCGCGATGTATTCAATCACACGCAAATCGCGTAACAACAATCCAAGCATTTGTTTCCGTACTGTGTAATGTAATGCAATGTAATTATCCTTCAAGTGAAATGCCACTACCTTCTGAAAAGTTCTATGCAACACTTATCGTGTTTGTACCTGGGACTTGGGCTGTGCTTTTTGAGTTGGCTCAGTCATTCATTCTGTTGTTGCACTTGCTGACATCAGTGGTTGGTCACATTACCTTAAAAGGGTATTAATTTAAACATTTTGACATTTAAAAATTTAGTTCTGAGTTTCATTTGTGTGTCTCTGTGTGTTTATTACACACAGTCGCGCGCGCGCGCGCGCACACACACACACACACACACACACACACACACACACACACACACACAGTGACAAACTCTCTCTCTCTCTCTCTCTCTCTCTCTCTCTCCTCTCTTCCCTCCTCCTCCCCTCCCCCCTCCTCCCTCCCCCCTCCCCCTGTCCCCCCCTCTGTTGTGTGTGTGTGTGTGTGAGGAGAGATAGAGAGAGAGAGAGAGAGAGAGAGAGAGAGAGAGAGAGAGAGAGAGAGAGAGAGAGATTTGCTTGTTTTGATTTTTGAAGATGGCAAAAGAAAATGCGTGATTGTCAGTTGTGTTAGAAATATTGTATTGAAATACTACTCTGGAAGAATGAAATTATAAAAGTGTCTTGGATCCAAACCACAAGTTGTATGATAATAAAAATCTGCACAGAAATTGTGATAGTGAAACAGTGTGTAACATAAGTTAGTAAATATTTTGATTGCTGCTTACAGCCTGGAGGCAATGAGAAAGGATGTAGTGCTGTGATAATCTAATGCAGCTCTGGCAAACTGGATTTGGCATTCCCACCCACCACTGATTTGAACTCACATTTTCAACCCTGATTTGTGGGCCGCTTTTGTTCCAAAGGAGGTTTAGTCAGTTAATTAACCAATTTTGTGTGTGGTCCTTCCTTTCTTCTTTTTCTTCTTCTCCTCCTCCTCCTCCTCCTCCTCCTCCTCCTCCTCCTCCTCCTCCTCCTCCTCCTCCTCCTCCTCCTCCTCCTCCTCCTCCTCCTCCTCCCCCTCCTCCCCCTGCCTCTGCTTCTTCTGCTGCTGCTGCTGTGTTGATGCAATTTAGCTGGGCAACAAATGAGAACTTAATGCAACACATGATCAAATGTCAAAGTAAATATTATCTGCTTATGGTGCATCTGGGTGAACACCTATCATTCTTTCCTGTTAGCATTTCAGTACAAATCTTAGTTCTCTGTTGATCTTAAAGAATGCACCAAAACTCTGCACACTGGTTTGAGGGAGTTTCAAGAAAATGTGTTACTCATGGTAAGTGAAGAGGTTAGAATGAGATGTGAATGCAAAAGAGTAGGTGTTTCGTTTTGAATATTCATGTTGCTTCCCTGAAAGAAAGTTCTGTTAGCCTCCAGACCTTGAGCATTGCACATGTAAATGGTGGTTTTGCTGCTGACTCATTCCAGGAGGTGGGCTACATTGCTGACAAGGTGGTGAAGGCAGAACGACGGATCAAGATGCAGCCCTATGACACAGAAGCATGGAGCATTCTCATTCGAGATGCTCAGGTGAGTACCTCTGATGACATAGCAAATGTCTTTGAAATCTCCAAATAAAAGGTAGATGAATGGAGGGAAAGTTGGAGTTTGGGAGCTGTAGGGCTGGATTATAGAATGCTCTGTGGAAAATTCATTTTGCAGGGATGAATGGGGCTTTACAATATATCAGCATTTGTAAGATCACAGAGATCACAACTGCTGGTCAAAAGAAAAGCAAGTCAATACTAAGTTTTAGGCAATAACAACAAAATTTGTTACAGGTGAAGGGAGGGGGGGGGGGGGGGGGGGGTTGTTTTTATTCTTTTTTTATGTTCAAAGGAAGGTTGCCATTTTATAGACATGTAAAATAATTGATGTTTCATATTTTTAAAAATAAATTGAAGTTTCACACACTAGGAAAACAATGTTTTGTACATGCGTAAAATTTAATTGAAGTTATTATTGATTCTAGTGAAGGATTTACACATTTTAGGTGTGTGCTATCTGTATGTGTATGTGCGTTTTTCCAGGGGAAAAAAAGTGTAGGGCTGGAGACAAAATTTATGCTCACTTTGATGACTGGATATGCATTCAGTCTATTTCTACCCTGGACTTTCAAGGAGATTTTGGGAAACAAATTACATGCTAAAGACTGGATTATCTCCCTTTTAATTCAATCCTGAAATTCTGTAGCAAATTGTGACGGTGAAAAAAATTGATGAACAAAGGGATAGTTGGATTGATGGTTCACCAAAATGCAGTAACACTTTTTTTGTAAGGTGATGAATAGAGAAGTTTTATTTTATGAAAACTTGCATTTTATGACCAAATTGCTTTCATTGGTTCTCCAAAAATGTAGTTTGTCAGCTCTGTATTTTCCCTGCCACATTTATTCTACCACAGTCAAACACAATCATTTTGTCAAGATGGTTAAGTATGCAGAAGTTAATGTCATGAGATTGTCATGGTCAAAGTTGACTAAAGTTCATTTATGTTGTGTCAAAAATATTTCAAACTGCAGATAATTATTTATGAAAGATAATTCTTCCACAATGAAACAGTATTATCCACCACAGTAGCATTGTCATACACACATAGAAATGAATCTTTTCTTGTTGATATTGCTGTCTGGAAGTTCTTTGACAGTTTTGATAAAGCAGGCTGTAAATGATGGATCCTCAAAGTTGCCTTTTGTGAATATATGTAACTGCACTTGAGGAAGTGTAGTTTCTGTACACGGTCCTGTTGCAAATAATGAAGTAGCAGTTGAAAATGATGTATTTGTTGAAGCAGTAGTCATTACAGTGGTGGTAGTAGTAGTAGTAGTAGTAGTTGCAGCAGCAGCAGCAGACTCAGGAGTAGCACAAGTAGTAGCTTCAATGGTTGCAGCTGCATCATCACTTATGAATGCAATTTCTGTTGCAGATGAAGCGCATTGAGGATTCGAGGCTTGTGCACGAACGGTTGGTGGAGCAGTTTCCAAACGCTGGGAAGTACTGGAAAATCTATATCGAGCAAGAGGTGCAGACTTTTTTTGCATATGTTTTAGAGCTTTTCGCACAAAACTGATAGGCATTAATATCTTTATCAAGGATGAATGGAATGAGTTTTATAATCATGGTCAGAGGCCCAAACATTTATCGTTAGGGGGGCCACCACGGCCTTTGCTACTTCATAAAAAATCATCAAAAATCGAGTTTTGAGTTTAACACAGAAATGAAGTCTGTAGAGTCTCCACAACACGTGAGCGCGATCGATTTACAAACTGTAGATTCCTTTATTTATTAATTAATTATTTCAGAGAGGTACCCATAACCGAAGTTTTGAAAAAGCACAACCTGGTTGTCAAAAACTGTCATTTAGAGTGCTTGGATACGAGTTCTTTCTCTAGGAAAAATGTCCGATGTTTGGTATCAGCGGAAAGCCCAATCACGTAGCCTTCAGCTGAGCCTAGTTCCGGCGCAGAGGAATATGATACGAATGAACTACAGGCGAAAATCGGAACCCAGTGCAAACCAATGAAAACCACGGAAAGAGACGACCTTGCCTCTGATTGGCCGGCTTGTCTGGAGGTCAGAGCGTGATCACGCCCGAAGCCGACCGAGGCTTGCCGACGCGACTACGGGAATACCCGAAGCAGTGTTCGGTGCTCTCCGTCACTGACAACGAGGTCTAATCGGCAGAGTCAACATGGCGTCTGTTTGATCGAATTAGCACACGAAAATGCCTCAGAAACCGAAGAAGTGGCGTACCGCGCACCCGCATGGAAAGAAAAGAAAGAAGAAGCAGCAGCAAATCAGCAATGCGTTAGCAGCTGCATCTGCAGAGAGCGATCCGATTCCAATCGCTTCCACATCAAGCGATCTGACTTCAGCAGCGTCCACCTCGAGTGAGGCCGTCTCTGCAAAGAAACTGCGTCGATTCCATCGCTCAGCATCCAGAGAAAGTGCTACGAGTGCAGACCACCCTGAGGATGTGAACTTCATCATGAATTTGAAAAGTTTGAACGAACTTTTCTCTTCCTTTGAGTGTGAGAGCTGTGAGCAGCCCTACTACGTGACAGAGGACGAAACAGCGAGGATGGGCACCGCTTGCAAGCTCACAGTTCAGTGTTCTGCATGTGGCACTGTTGTCAGTCAGCTTATGACCTCAGCCAAGACGGGCACTGTACAGAAGGGATTTGACATCAATCGCCGCCTTGCAATAGCTGCCACCTCGACGGGTATTGGATTTACTCAGCTGCGGAGGTTTTTTGCCTTAATGAACATGCCACCGCCCATGCACCTGAAGACATGGCAAAAATACCAGAAGGCTGTTCACTACGGATCTCGTCAGGCAGCTGACAAGCACCTTCAGGAAGCGGCAGAGCAAGTGAGACAGGTGTATGGTGAAATGAATCTTGGTGAGCCAGATGCTGATGGACGGCTTGACATTTCTGTTTCTTTTGATGGGAGCTGGCAGAAACGAGGGCGAACCTCTCGCAGTGGTATAGGCACTGTGATCGAAATATACTCTGGTCTAGTGGTGGACTATGTGACTGTGTCAAACTACTGTCATGGATGTGAGATGGGGCCAAAACCAGACTCTGCAGAATTTGAGGATTGGAAGGAAGATCATGAAGAGGAGTGCCAGAAGACAGTCCACTGCTCCTCCCAGGCAATGGAGGTAGAGGCTGCGTTGATTCTGTGGCGCAGATCTGAAGTCCTGCACAACTTCAGATACATGGACATGCTGGGGGATGGGGATGGGAAGGCACACAGCAAAGTGAATGAGGCCAAAGTGTATGGTGAGGGAGTGCAGGTGAAAAAACTTGACTGTGTCAATCATGTGACGAAAAGAATGGGGACAGCACTGAGGAATCTGGTGGAGAGGAGGAAGGCACAGAAGGCTCCCATTGGTGGGAGGGGCAAACTGACCGATGCACGGATTACGAAACTGACAAACTACTACGGAAGGGCCATCAAAGACCACCCTAGAGACCTTGATGGAATGGTAGATGCTGTCTGGGCCTCCCTTTTCCACACACTATCAACGGATGAAGATCCTCACCATGACAGGTGCCCTGCATCTACTCCAGAAAAACCAACATGGTGCTTCTTCAAGAGAGCTGAAGAAGGCAAAGAGACCCTCAAACCTCACCCCCATCCCCTACCAAGGGACATTGCTGAGGCACTTGTGCCTGTCTACAAGCGCCTTGGAGATCCCCAGTTGTTACAGAGGTGCCTTGATGGAAAAACCCAAAATTCAAACGAGTCTTTCCATTCCCTCGTCTGGAGGATGTGTCCGAAGGAGAGATGGGCTGGTCGCCGCACCGTGGACACTGCTGTTGCAGTCTGTGTGCAGAAGTTCAACAAGGGATCTTCTGCACATCTGGCTGTGATGGAGGAGCTGGAGTTGCTGGGAGGAAAGCTGGCTGTGCAGAATGTCCAGAGGGAAGATGCAGAAAGAGTCGAGTCAGCCACCAGAAAATCTTCTGAGTGTGCCAGAAGAAAGAGGAAGAGAATGGAAGAGGCCCGCCGAGCAGAAAGTCGGGAGCTCCAGAGCAAGGAGGGAGTTCTCTATTCTCCAGGACTTGATTAAGTTCCTTTCATGGATTATACTTTTTTCCCTTTGCAGTGAGTATTCTGACAATTGCATACATGATGATGAACAGTTGCTTCTGCCTCCGTGAACACGTGTATCATGTAAATTTGTGGATTTTTAATGCTTTTTTTCCATGGTTGATGCTATTGTCTTTTACATAATAAGACTTAGGATGAAGATAATTTGCTCAAAATTTGCTTGCATGTGTAGAAATGGAAGCTAAAATTATTAAATCATGTTAGAAATGTGTATCTATTATGGTTCATTTGTTATGCCAGTGTAAACTTTGTCAAACTTTGAAGTCAATTTTCTCAAAAAGTGGTTTTCATTTTTGCGGTGACATTTTTCAAACTCAAAATAAAGCAACTTAAAATAAAGCTGGAAAGTAGAATTTTTGCATGTTTGTTTATAAATGGATGCTGAGTGCTATAAGACTAGTTAGAAATCTGTAACTTTGTTAGTTGTTTTTTGGGGTAGAGTTCAAGCTTGTCTTGCTGGCAGCATTTTTGGGATGCGTAAATGCCACTTATCACCAGAAACTTTGAAAGGGTTGTAGATACAATTTTAATGTCTTATTGCTGCAACAGGGTCTTCATCTGTGTACACAACAATTTTTGATCCTCTAGAGACTGATCTTCATAGTTTGCTAGAAGTTGTAAAATTTGCACTGTGCATTTTTCAGTGATTGTGTTATATAACAAGAACTATTCAATCTAGAACAATAAAAATTGATGTGAATTATCCTTGTTGTGTGTTTGTATTGTGTGCAAAGTTTCATTAAGATAGCTAAAACAGTTGCTGAGCAATGAATTTTTTTCTGATACCCCCGTTTTCTAAGCCATGTGCCCCCTTAAGGGCAAATTTTACAACTTCTAGCAAACTATGAAGATCAGTCTCTAGAGGATCAAAAATTGTTGTGTACACAGATGAAGACCCTGTTGCAGCAATAAGACATTAAAATTGTATCTACAACCCTTTCAAAGTTTCTGGTGATAAGTGGCATTTACGCATCCCAAAAATGCTGCCAGCAAGACAAGCTTGAACTCTACCCCAAAAAACAACTAACAAAGTTACAGATTTCTAACTAGTCTTATAGCACTCAGCATCCATTTATAAACAAACATGCAAAAATTCTACTTTCCAGCTTTATTTTAAGTTGCTTTATTTTGAGTTTGAAAAATGTCACCGCAAAAATGAAAACCACTTTTTGAGAAAATTGACTTCAAAGTTTGACAAAGTTTACACTGGCATAACAAATGAACCATAATAGATACACATTTCTAACATGATTTAATAATTTTAGCTTCCATTTCTACACATGCAAGCAAATTTTGAGCAAATTATCTTCATCCTAAGTCTTATTATGTAAAAGACAATAGCATCAACCATGGAAAAAAAGCATTAAAAATCCACAAATTTACATGATACACGTGTTCACGGAGGCAGAAGCAACTGTTCATCATCATGTATGCAATTGTCAGAATACTCACTGCAAAGGGAAAAAAGTATAATCCATGAAAGGAACTTAATCAAGTCCTGGAGAATAGAGAACTCCCTCCTTGCTCTGGAGCTCCCGACTTTCTGCTCGGCGGGCCTCTTCCATTCTCTTCCTCTTTCTTCTGGCACACTCAGAAGATTTTCTGGTGGCTGACTCGACTCTTTCTGCATCTTCCCTCTGGACATTCTGCACAGCCAGCTTTCCTCCCAGCAACTCCAGCTCCTCCATCACAGCCAGATGTGCAGAAGATCCCTTGTTGAACTTCTGCACACAGACTGCAACAGCAGTGTCCACGGTGCGGCGACCAGCCCATCTCTCCTTCGGACACATCCTCCAGACGAGGGAATGGAAAGACTCGTTTGAATTTTGGGTTTTTCCATCAAGGCACCTCTGTAACAACTGGGGATCTCCAAGGCGCTTGTAGACAGGCACAAGTGCCTCAGCAATGTCCCTTGGTAGGGGATGGGGGTGAGGTTTGAGGGTCTCTTTGCCTTCTTCAGCTCTCTTGAAGAAGCACCATGTTGGTTTTTCTGGAGTAGATGCAGGGCACCTGTCATGGTGAGGATCTTCATCCGTTGATAGTGTGTGGAAAAGGGAGGCCCAGACAGCATCTACCATTCCATCAAGGTCTCTAGGGTGGTCTTTGATGGCCCTTCCGTAGTAGTTTGTCAGTTTCGTAATCCGTGCATCGGTCAGTTTGCCCCTCCCACCAATGGGAGCCTTCTGTGCCTTCCTCCTCTCCACCAGATTCCTCAGTGCTGTCCCCATTCTTTTCGTCACATGATTGACACAGTCAAGTTTTTTCACCTGCACTCCCTCACCATACACTTTGGCCTCATTCACTTTGCTGTGTGCCTTCCCATCCCCATCCCCCAGCATGTCCATGTATCTGAAGTTGTGCAGGACTTCAGATCTGCGCCACAGAATCAACGCAGCCTCTACCTCCATTGCCTGGGAGGAGCAGTGGACTGTCTTCTGGCACTCCTCTTCATGATCTTCCTTCCAATCCTCAAATTCTGCAGAGTCTGGTTTTGGCCCCATCTCACATCCATGACAGTAGTTTGACACAGTCACATAGTCCACCACTAGACCAGAGTATATTTCGATCACAGTGCCTATACCACTGCGAGAGGTTCGCCCTCGTTTCTGCCAGCTCCCATCAAAAGAAACAGAAATGTCAAGCCGTCCATCAGCATCTGGCTCACCAAGATTCATTTCACCATACACCTGTCTCACTTGCTCTGCCGCTTCCTGAAGGTGCTTGTCAGCTGCCTGACGAGATCCGTAGTGAACAGCCTTCTGGTATTTTTGCCATGTCTTCAGGTGCATGGGCGGTGGCATGTTCATTAAGGCAAAAAACCTCCGCAGCTGAGTAAATCCAATACCCGTCGAGGTGGCAGCTATTGCAAGGCGGCGATTGATGTCAAATCCCTTCTGTACAGTGCCCGTCTTGGCTGAGGTCATAAGCTGACTGACAACAGTGCCACATGCAGAACACTGAACTGTGAGCTTGCAAGCGGTGCCCATCCTCGCTGTTTCGTCCTCTGTCACGTAGTAGGGCTGCTCACAGCTCTCACACTCAAAGGAAGAGAAAAGTTCGTTCAAACTTTTCAAATTCATGATGAAGTTCACATCCTCAGGGTGGTCTGCACTCGTAGCACTTTCTCTGGATGCTGAGCGATGGAATCGACGCAGTTTCTTTGCAGAGACGGCCTCACTCGAGGTGGACGCTGCTGAAGTCAGATCGCTTGATGTGGAAGCGATTGGAATCGGATCGCTCTCTGCAGATGCAGCTGCTAACGCATTGCTGATTTGCTGCTGCTTCTTCTTTCTTTTCTTTCCATGCGGGTGCGCGGTACGCCACTTCTTCGGTTTCTGAGGCATTTTCGTGTGCTAATTCGATCAAACAGACGCCATGTTGACTCTGCCGATTAGACCTCGTTGTCAGTGACGGAGAGCACCGAACACTGCTTCGGGTATTCCCGTAGTCGCGTCGGCAAGCCTCGGTCGGCTTCGGGCGTGATCACGCTCTGACCTCCAGACAAGCCGGCCAATCAGAGGCAAGGTCGTCTCTTTCCGTGGTTTTCATTGGTTTGCACTGGGTTCCGATTTTCGCCTGTAGTTCATTCGTATCATATTCCTCTGCGCCGGAACTAGGCTCAGCTGAAGGCTACGTGATTGGGCTTTCCGCTGATACCAAACATCGGACATTTTTCCTAGAGAAAGAACTCGTATCCAAGCACTCTAAATGACAGTTTTTGACAACCAGGTTGTGCTTTTTCAAAACTTCGGTTATGGGTACCTCTCTGAAATAATTAATTAATAAATAAAGGAATCTACAGTTTGTAAATCGATCGCGCTCACGTGTTGTGGAGACTCTACAGACTTCATTTCTGTGTTAAACTCAAAACTCGATTTTTGATGATTTTTTATGAAGTAGCAGAGGCCAAATTTACTTAAGAATCTATCCAAGCTCAAGAAGATGTTGCCACTTGAATTTGCAACAGTTTGCTGTGTTGCTCTTCAAGAGAATTTCTTTTGAAGTTGTTTGTTATTTGCCTATCTATGATTGGGGCTAGTCAGTCTTGCAAAGAAGATTTATACAAAACTGCTTTGTATGAAATGCTTTATTGTCTAGCAGTTGGATTTTAACTAATAATTATAGGCTTTTAATTTACCACAAAATGGAAACATTCTTAAAAACAAAGAATGTTACCTCGGTTTTTATTCAAGTGGCAGTATTCTTGAGTGATAATATATGTAGATTCAGTGTCTATAACTTTTGATTCATAAACTTTGGACCTCCGTAAAAGACAAATCTGATTGGTATAAACATCTTGAAGCAAGATTAGTAAGTTTAATTTGTGTCTGTGGTGACTTTCTGGACAGTGCAGTGTTTTTCTTTTTTACAAGTCCTTGTTACCTTGTTGCCATTTCCAAGTTTGCATACATTTGACCTAACACAATATTGCCTAGCTGATTTCACTGTGGGTTTCTTGTTCACTTACTTGCTTGCTGGTGTTTGAAACGTCTTACTTTATAAAGGCGTTGAAACCATTTGTTGTCTTGACTTGTTTCTGCCTTGGTTGATTGGTGAGTGACAGATGGACAGAGTAGTTCAAACAGATCTGTGACATACTACAAGTCTCCCTGTCTATCCACTGCCACAGCACTTTCATGACACCAACACCTGTTGTCTGATAACTCATGCTTTAATTCTAGGTGGGAGGAAAAGGTAAGTCTAGTGCCCCACACACCTTCTAGTATGTATCTGTTGTGTGAGAAGAACCCTGTGTTGCTTTCTCATTTTTATCCCCCTCCATTGGATATGCTGCTGTTGCCTTCTGACATGTATTGCATCAACAGTAGCCAAACTTAGATTTTTGGACCACTGCTATGTTTTTATTTTCATTGCATTTTGGTGTTGATATTAGAGTATACATAGGGGTTTCCAGAATGACTACCAAACTGTGGGTCTCCATTGATGGTAATGTTTCCTACATGAATAAACATTACCAATGAAAATTATTCATCTTATCTGTTGTGTTATTTTGCTTTGTCTCTATTTGTCTCCACCTCATGCTGACAAATTGTGGACCAAGCTCTGCTTCATGTATTTTTGTCATTGTGTACGTGAGGATGCTTGGGAGTGTGCGGTACAATGGGAGTGTGAATGTGAGAATGCCTTGCAGAATGTTGTCAATGGTCTCACTAATAGTGCTTCTACCTTGTGCAAGATTCACTTGAGCAAGTACATTACGGTATTCCTGAAAACCATATAATTAACGAGAGTATTCACAGTAGCATGAGAGATAACCACAGACTTCCACTTCAATTTTCTGTTCAAAACTGACACTTTCACAGACTGTTTAGAGATCTACATGTAGATTTCTGCAAGAGTGCCTCTTTTAAAAATCAGATACAGAGAGCATGTAGCATTCACTATGACAGTAAGACTGTCGTTGCTAATATTGATAACATTGCAACTGTGGATATCTGAGGTTGCATGCAGTGAAATTTTACCTTTTTAGGGGGCTCTGCCCAAAGAATGCATCACTTTTTTGGCATGTGTTCAGATTTAGTTCATCTGGGATTATACATGTTTGCATCAAGGATTTTAGAGCTGTTGCGACCTGGGCATCGCTCTGCATTTGGGATGATGATGCAATAGAACTTAGTGGTTAGCCGTCAACAGGTCAAATAGACTTAATCCTGTCCAACTGAAAACAGGATGAAGACTTGTTTGTCTATTCTGTCAAAATCTGTCATTTAGTCATGCAGCCATATGTGAGAAAACTAGATACAGGTTGCAAAAAGAACTGATATTTTGAAACAGAAGCCTGAACAACTCCTTCGTACAATTTACACACACAGAGAAACTGTATGATCTATGGTGGGATCCAATTTTAATTTTGCTTCAGTTGAACAGAAAGAGGAGGAATTATTTTGAACTATATTTTGTTTAAATAAACTCTTTGATGGGGAGAATTCTGTGCAATATTCTACACTGGACGTCCCTAAGTTTCACTTGCCTTGTTGCCAAAGAAATGAAAAAATACTGCCGCCCATATGAGTTCATTTTCTTCTAATCTTTTCCCAAATTATTTACGAAGTAGATTTTTGAAAACTTTCAATAAGAATGTTACAATAGGTTGCAAAGTTTGCCTTATTTTTTTGTTAAAAGACTCAAATAGGTGGTACAAATTCACAAACAGCACTACTTGCACTAGCTTTTGTGAGGCTACTTTTTCAGTGGACAGGGATTATTAAAAAAACTTCATCATATTAGAAAAGGTTCTAATAGCTCAAACTGGAGCTAAACTCTTCAGATGTCTTAAATTTTCCTTTTGGATGTACAAGATTAATGCTGTCTTATAATTCCTACATGAAATAATTTTTTAAGGAAATATGTTTTGGCTTTTGAAATGCAGATTATTCCACAACAGCCGACTGGAAAAGACAGTATTAAACTCATTCCAGATTTCCAGGTATGCATTAACAAATGCACCCCATGCTAACTACACAATTGCATCCACCATTTAGTGAAATGAAACATTTCTTTGTTGGTACGGTTGCTTATATTAGTGCAAAAGAATGACAAACTGAAAACCCACACAGTAACCACTAATTGACCTTGTTTTTTCCACCAAGTTCACAGAAAGATTTTCCCCTGCAACTTTACCCTTCTGTTGTTGAGCTCATTGATGCATGAAAGCTTGTCACTTCATTGCCGTCTGTCTAAGTTAAACAAGGTGACAATTTTCTCGAGATTCTGTGCTAACTCTTGGAATTTACCATAACACCTAATAGGATGATGTAACTTTGTCAATAGAGTAGGAAGAGACAAGTCAATGTCTCATAAGTGACATGGGGAAGCCATTTTATTGATGTAACAGTTCTCTAAATAATATAAGGGTAAAGCTTCATTCACAGAGAATGTTGCCACCATCCATTTCTTAAGGTTCTACCTTCCACCTCATCTTGCTTTTAATCTGGTCTGTTGCACCTCCATGACTTCTCAAGATGATTCAATGACATCTAACATGACTTCACCACATAAAGTGTCTTCAAAAGTCATGATTTTGTAATTCTGGAAGAAGTTCAACTCTTTTTCCCTTTGACATTCTGAACAGCAATAACTAGATAATGATGAAGAAATAATGAAAGTTGTTGATAAGCTAGGGTTAATTAAACAATCCTGTTGCTGCATGTAATATCATGCTATGGTTAGAAAATGACAGTGGAAGCCGCTGAGGCTGCTAATGGTCCTTCTAGGTCAGCAGAGTAGTTACTGTGGAGTGGTACCAGAGGACTATAGTTTTATGTGTTGCCTTTTAGGACTCGGCCCTTAGTTCATAGATTCGAAGACGGATGACTTGAGAATGTGTGAAACTTGGAATTAGGAAATGATTGACAGAGATGTTGTTTTGTTGGAAGTAAGAATTAGAATTACACATTAGTGTGTAAGCTAATGAAATCAAGTGATGGAAGCCTGAAAGAAAACTTTTTCTCCCCCCCCCCCCCCCCCCCAACCCCCACCCTACTCTATCAAACCCACACTCCAGTCTACCCTTCCCACCCCCATTTGTAAGGTGAGGCATATATCATGGTGCCTGCATAGTAAACAGTTTGAATCAGTCTTGCTGACATCAACCAATGAAAAAATGTTAACAATACAATTTCTGGCCAGGGTTATCTTCCAAAGAGAACATTTATACAGCTTGTAGACTCATTGTATAATGTTTTCCATCATCCAATATAGTATACGAGTTTTATGATTTTCAATAATTAAACTTTTGGGGAAAAACTTGGTTTCCCCTGTGTGTTCTTTTCCTTTGAGGTGTAATGTTGTTACCACTCCAATAGCTACATATGTGATAAACTCTGTAACTGTGGCATTGGCTAAAGAAGAAGATTCTGGTAGTCCTTTTGCATGCCTTTTAATGGCACTGTCATGGCAGGCACACATGTATGTATGAACAACATGTGTTCATACATACACACACACACACACACACACATACATACATACATACACACACACACACATACATACACACACATGCACACACACATATACACTCCTTTATGTGACATGCTCTATGCACTCGACAATGATTTTTTCCCCCAACTGTGTTCACTGGTTCCTATGAAATATCATAGAAATAGACTAAAGAAAACAAAAGCACTTTGTCTTCTTAACATAAGAATGAAATGGAACATTTTAGGATGCAAAATGCAGCATATGGGTTATCAAAATATAATAATAGCTGGATGCCTGAAACATTTTCAGCAGAGAAAATTATGAAAATTTAAATGTGTCCAGGTAGTAGTGTCGTGTTTTTTTTCTTAAGAAAATACTCTTTTTTTAAGATGTGCAATATCTATACACCAAACAGGCACATTAGTTTAGTGAATAATAATGCTGTTACCACCATATTAAACAAAATGGGTGCATTTATCTCAGGATGCACTCGGCAGGGAAATTAAGATGTGTAAGTGGGTAGCTGGATTTTAAGAGCTGTTCATACATGTAACAGCCATTGAGTTTCACATAAGGCCTAGTTGATTCAAATGACTAACCCTGTAAGTCTCAAATAATGTATCGCTGACATACAACAGCTGCCATACAACAGCTGCCATACAACATCTGCCATACAACAGCTGTCATACAACAGCTGCCATACAATTCACCTTTCTTCGACTAGAATCCATGGCCGTGAATTAATTTTTTCAATAAAAAGTAAATAATCATCTTGTCAAGTCTGAGGTTTGAACTTAGTTGGCACTCAAACTTGAAGTACACTGTAAACAGCCAGCTTATTTTAAAGATGCACCTTTGAATGTGAAAAGACCTCCAAGATGGTGTTGCCAAACTGCTGTATGGAATTTGAATTAGTTGAAATGGTTTGTTGATGCAAATATTAATACACATTGCTGCCTAAAATTTCCAAAGATACACTGTGCTTTTGATGTGAATGTTGTGAAACATAATGGATACTGATCGCTGCCATCAAACCACAGTTTAATTTTGACTATTATCTTGACGTTGCTGACGGTGGTAGTTGGACTTTACATGCTTCTGAAAAGATGGTGATTGCCCATTTTATATACACTAAAATTAATACGAAGAAAAAAGTGATGCAATGTGCATAACGATCAACTTCAGTTTGCTGAATTGGAGTAAAGAGAGGCAGACAGCATCCTTGTGCAGGTTTTGTTTGACAGAATATGCATTTATTTCAAATGATGTTTCCTAATCTGCCAGCACCATTCCTGTAACCTTTCCTTATTTAGAAGAAAAGTTCCATGCATGCAATTGGTGGAAACAAACTTTAGATGTGTGTGTGTGTGTGTGTGTGTGTGTGTGTGTGTGTGGTTAATCAAGACTTTCCAAATGACTGAGGCAGAATGAAATGTTATAAATTTTAATTTTCATAATAGGAGACCAGCATTTATAGGAATAAATCAGGATTATTGTGGGTTGTCCCTTTCACTTCCCAAAAGGGATATATGGCAGTGGTCCAAAGGTTCATCTCTGACTTTCTGAGCAGAGAAGGCATGCAGTGGACCTAAGCACAGTGGGCAGGCCCAAACACGGTTGAGAATAAAAGGGTTAAACTGCAAGTTTTGCAAGTTCTCTCAACTCCCTGTTGTCTAATTGATAGCATTTCAGTTCTATTAAACTCTTAACTGGTGGGAAAATGTGCCCCTTTCCTTGTTTTTTCCTCTCTTTTTTTCACAACTACAACTTATATTATGAAAGTGTATCACATATTGTAAAAACTGAAAAGTTTTGTTTGGAGACCAGAATGATGGTACTGAAAAGATTAAAAGTTTCATTGCAAATAGAACTATCTATAAGGGGCACTTCAACTTGGTGTTTGCTGATGTGTGTGTTTATGTGTGTGTGAGTGTGTTTGTGTGTGTGTGTGTGTGCACCCTACAATGGAGGTAAGCATTTCAGCTGTGTTTAAAATCTTGTGAATGAGGAACTGCACACAAACAAGGATGTCTCAGTCTTTCAGTGCTAAATTCCAATCAGTTGAATGCTTTGCTTGGAAAGGAAAGGAGCATCATATGAAAGAACATTAAGTCTGGCCTGTATATGGCCTTTGAAACTAAGCTGACAAGAATGCTATGAATGACATTTGACTGCAAATCATATTGTACACTGAAGACCAAGTTTGTGACAATTACTGTTTCATGTACTTTACGTAGGATTTTTTTCTTTCCTTTTTTTTAAATATAAGAAAATGTAATGTAGAACTCATTGGTGTGCTTGTGTCCAATCAGACTCGGGATGGAGAAAATGGAATGTTATAGATAGAAATAAAGCCTTCGAACATCATCTGCAGCTTCTCTTGTAGCAAGAATTTGAGTAAACTGAAATACTGCTTGAGTGTCTGTTTTGTTGTTTGTTCCTTGCTTGTCATCTTGAATTATTCCAATCATAGGATACAGGGCAATGCATTAGACACCAGAGACTAACATAAGGCAGTTTTTAATTTTGCCATGCTCTTCTGGTTTGAAGATTTATTCGTTCATTTATCCTGTCTACAATTTTGAAATAATGTGCTGAGACTGAAGGTTACTTGTACATTAAAATTGATAAAACCTATAACTGAAGAGGGAGCACATTTTGCTTGATCCCACTTGCTATTCAAAGCTTGGCACCTAACTCCATCGAAGTGGTAGTTAGTTTGGTTGTGTGTTTGTGCGAGATGAAATAAATTTATTTTTAAAATATGGCTTTACTATCTATTTTCTGCACCTATAGATACCTAAATATTTAAAGAGTTTTGGATGTTTGTGTCCAGCCCAGTCTTCTCATAGTGTAAGTTGAAATATTACATGTTTAACAAAATTAATAACTGGAAAATGCACATCTTATATTTAAGCTTGCAATAATGAGCTAATGTTATGATTGAGCTTTGGCTAGGTAGCCAATGATGGCATCCAGGTCAATCATCAATCAAACAATGACATGTTCTTGGAAGCTGTTTGGCCAGTGACTGTGAATCTGTTCATGCTGATAGCTTGTGATGACCCCAAAAGCCACAATGTCTTGAAGTTTGCTTTTCATCCAGGACTGTTTAAGCCTTGAGTCTCAGTCTTTGCATGTCTAGTATAAATGAAGATCTTTACAAATAGTTTCATGTCAGGGTTATTCTGGGTGGCAGACTGACTGGTATAAGGATACATAGTTTTGATGGTAAGAATCTTCAACAAAAGCAATTATGACAAACCTGGATTGAGAGTTGAATATACATTTATTTTGGTTTACAGACTATTTACCTCTCTATTTGCGTGGTCTATCGGCCTCTTTTTTAAAAAATAAGGATGTGCCAGGAAGTACATGTGGACTGTTACAAAATTCTTTGTAACATGTAAAGGAAGGTGTGGTTTGGCCCAATCTTAGTTGTCATTGCATCAGTATTTTTCGTTTATAATTTGATAGGTTTTGTATACTCTGTGTACCAAATGAAATGGTTACTGAAATATGCCAAGAGCTATATACATGTATATAATTTTTTTAATCACTAATGAAAGTGTCAATACTCCATTTTTGTTTTAAGGATGCGTAGACATGTTTTTGATTGTGATCATGGAAAATAGCAGTCAATTCATCCCTTAGGAACTGAACTGCGGAACCAATGATGAAGGCACCATTTTTAAGATCAGGATTTGGTTTATTGGCAGTTGTGCAAGGCAATTAGGAGCAGTTCAGTCACTGCTAGGAATGACGTGACTGTTATTTTCCAATTTGCCAAGGGAAGTTAACATGCTTATAGGATGATTATTTAAATGTACCAACATAGTAGATTATTTGACTGTGAAGTGGGGAAAGTTTTCAGGTTGTACATTGTGCTTCTATTCAAACTCCACCGTTTTCAACTCATAGTTAAGTCATCTGTGCTGCCCTTAGTGATGGTGCAATAGATGAGTCACACGCTACGCGGTGTAGGTACTGCAAATTGGTTAGGAGTGTGTGTTTTTTTGCTCTGGTAGGGAAACATGTTACATAACTTCTGCAGGAGAATTGAACCAGAAGGTACAGGGTTCTTTCCTTGCCTGAGGTACTGAACTTTTTCCAGTTTCCAGCTGGGGTTAGGTTCTGTATTGGGAACTCAAGTGCAACATCACCAGGGAGTCAAGGTGTTGCATGATTTCAATGATTCTATCAAGAGCTGGAAGCAAGTTAGGTGATGTGCATGTGATCTGGTGTGAAATGCTAGGGCTGTAGCTGCATGGTTAGACTGCTGAAACTGCTGTTGTTTGCAGCAAGGAGATGCAGTATTCATGGATGAACATATCAAAGAGTCACATCCTCAAGCAAGTTGCTGTCATGACATTGCAAAACTCAACCCAGATGCAAAGTGGGGCCTCTGAGGGCTGAAGGGGATGCATGCTCCCCTGGAAGTTGAGATGGAGCTGGAATTGAAGTGTGACCTAGTTAATGACAAGGTGTGGTAGAGTGCTGTTTGAGCAACCAACCACAGGAAATGAGATTAAATGGATAGCCAGCATTCTTTCTAGTAACCCTGCCTGAGATATGAAGAGTGGAGCATGCTGGAGAGGCCCATTGACTTCACATAGGATGAGAATGTGTAGCTCATCACCCTTGTTTTCTCTGTCATTGGCAAATAGGGTCAGTTTGTTGTAGTTCTTCAATGTATTCATAATGGATATTAGTGTCTTGATCTATTGAAATAATGCTAAACCGTTTCTGGAGGAATTTTGCATATGGATTTGTGTGGTTCTTTTGCAATCACGTTTTAAAATTTATTTATTGGATAGGCAGTGCTTACAGTTCTGTGATGTATGCTGACAGTATAATGACATGGTGTATATTATGCCTGTTGACTTGGTGCCAACTGCAGAGAAAAGGTGATGTTGAACAGCAAACTGTTTCAGCATTAAAATCAGTTGCCAGTTTGTTTCTGTTTCTGTCTTATATGTTGTGATGCTGCACGAGTAGATGATTTTCACACACACGCACATGACAGTGCACGCACACACACACATGCATGCAAGCATGCACTCACACTCATATACACACTCACACACAGATAGAAACTGACATAAAGATAGAAATAGTTTGTGTGTGCTGTTGGATGCAGCCATTCTAGAATTTAAAATATACATGTATGTATTGTACATACACTACATCCCATAACTTGATGAGACCATCTTGCAAAATTGATAATTGGAAATGAAGTGGTAGTGAGCTATGCAGGACAATCATACCTTAATTATTGAACTATGACAGTTCAACTCTGCTGCTTCTACCGTTCCTTGAAACAAAGCAAGAAAATTGTAGTCATTAGAAAAAAAATGAACTACCAGAAAACTAATCACTTTGTGACTTTGTCATACCACCAATGTGTAGCTGTCGAAAGTATTTTTGAGTTTGAATTTATTCTTCTAGTTACTGCATGCACTTTATTGCCAGTTCCAGTGAGCTGTTATTGAAGTCCCTACAGCTTCACAGTGTCTTTCTGTGCAGGTTCTTGAAAAGCCTAGTGCTTTGTCTAGCCAGGGAGTTTCCAGCAGAGAGCAGGGGAGCCTCTGAAAGGGCTTTCCTTAGTCTTTCTCTGTTCAGGACTCAGTGGGTTTCAGGGAGTTAAACAGCTAGAAAACCAACATTGATTACAGTCTTAGTGGCGAGAGGACATAAGGGTGATGGATTCTACACTGTACTGCTTCTTATTGCAAGCAACAATAACAGTCAAGGCAAACTTTGCTGAGATGCGATCTGCACTGAAGCCACAGACATCTGGTAGCAACCTGCAGTTATTGAACTGTCTGTTGTCATTTGTCAGAATATACGCATGATAGGAAAAATAAATGTCATCGTGTATACTCTGTGTTTGTGTGTGTCAGTGTGTGTGTGCATGCATTAATTTTGTGTGCCTGCCTTTTACTGCAGCAAATGATGAAGTGAATGATGTGTGTGGACATATTTGTGAATGTGAAAATTGATTGAATGTGTGGTTCTGCTGGAAAGGTGATTGAGGCTGGGTAGCAGATTAGGGGTGGGGTTCAAAGTGGTGTCAGTAGATGGGAGGAAAGGGTTGTGCAGTTGGAGGGGACGGATTGAAGGAAATTCAGAAGCTATGAGGAATGCATGGAGAGAAGTTGCTTGAAAGAATTTGCCTGAAAGTGATCTTGGTGTTTATGAGCGTTGTTATAATTTGTTTTTTTTCTTCTCAAATATTGTACTCTGTATTGTTGAATAAACGTATGCTGAGGCAAATATCAGTATATTTGTTCTCTTTGACCAGGGCCCGTATTCACAACGGCGATTTATCTTTTTAACACTCGATTTATCCCCTAGCCCTGCGTTATCTTGATAGGTTAGAGAAGGTACGCTCGTCAGAGGATCCTAGGTTGCGCTTTGCTATATATACTGGTTTCCAGCCAAGGGAGAGCGGAACAGGCAGTTGGAATCGTCTGAGTTTAGAGATAAATCGGAGTTAAAATAAATCGCCGTTGTGAATACGGGCCCTGGCCTTGAAATGCATCAGTTTTGGATCTTTCTTCCACTAGTCTGACCCCCTGTTTGTTGGGGGTAAGAATACACCCACCATGTCTCCTTATGAACTTTGTCCAAGGTGAAATTGAGACGACTTCCTTGCATTCAAACTGAATGCTGTAGTGAATTTCATCATTGACCTTGAATAGCCTGCAAAGGTGATAGGCTGTAAAACTCCATGAATCTATTCTTCCATCAAGCAGGCTGTGCATGCAGATGGAATGGTAGCTACATCTAGGTGATACAGCATTCCTCACCAGTAGTTTTCATTCATCCTGCCCATCCGGAATGAGGAAGTGCTCATAGTCTTCAAGGCCTAACAGTTATGTTTCTGCAAGAAATTTGCTGCTTTTTGGACCATATGATTCAACATCTTGTGTCAAAATTTGAAGTGGTAAATCTTTTATGGTAGTATTTGTATAAACATTTTTGTATTTCGGGGATAACAATTTTTCACCAGGTATTGAATAGCTGCTTTGGGTATTTTGTGTTCATGGACTTAACAGTTAAGACTGATGGATGAATGCAAAATAATGATTAGGACAAGAAACTTCCAGGGAAATGTGACAACAGGCATATCTCGAGGATTTAGTCAAACTACAAAGAAGGGAATCGGTTCCTGCTATTGCACATTACTTATTGTTCTTGTTTTTCCTATCATTGCTGTTACTGGGAAAACTCTGAGTTCCATGAAGCTTTTTTTTCCCCATATGTCTTCTGAATAGGAATGATGTGTGATAAGCAGGTCTGTCATGAGGGTGAATAGTGCGAAACTGCATTTTCATCTCTGTATCTGCATTTCACCATGTGTGTGTGTGTGTGTGTGTGTGTGGGTGTGTGTGTGTATGAGCATGTCTAATTATGTATGAGTATTTGTGTTTTTAAATGTTGTGTATCAAACATTCAACCATTGTTCCATTCATCATCTGTCCATCCTCCCATCTGTCAGTCTCTCTCTTTCTCTGCCCATAGGTTTGTGTGTGTGTGTGTGTGTGTGTGTGTGTGTGTGTGTGTGTGTGTGTGTGTGTGTGTGTGTGTGTGTTTTCTTTCTTTCTCCTTCTGTCTTCAAGTCCTGTTTCTTCAATGTGTAAATCATGCAAAATTGATAGAAATTGCAACTTTATGAGGAAGTACATGATAATTTATTGATGGTGATTTATTTAAGAAACATGACCTTGAAAGAATTTCTCCACTTCCTCTGCATTTTGTTATTGTTGAACATATACATATATAGAATGTGTTTGGTCCTAATTACTTAATGTCATATTGCTCATTGGGTGTTTATTTCCTCAGCACACGTATTCAGAAGCAGTTGCACTAGTGGAAATTTGCTTTGAAGACTGAACAGTAGAAGATGTAATGTCACCTTCTCTGCCAATGATATGGATTTTTATTTAGCTATTATGGTGCTGGGGTAGCTAAGACAATTCATCTGGCTCTTACACATTTCTTTCTGTATGAGCTACTTTACGATAGGTGCATGGAGGGCCTATCCTGATAGTATTGCTGGAATGTTGTCACTGGAAGGAAAGACCCATGTCTGTATGTGTCTTGTGATGAGTGGATATTTAGTTGCTCAAGCTATGATTCGGTTTTGTCTTGCTCTGTTGAGGGCTCTTGCATTGGTCTGCTGTCGAAAAAACAACCCAAACATGCTGAAGTGTTTTATCTTTCAGATGGCTGAAGCAAACAGATTAGTTATATATATCATTGTTTCAAAATAGTGTGTACAGTGTCAGTTTGTATTGATTTGACCTGTTCATGATGAAAATTTTCTATATTATTTTCAGTTGAAGGCTAAACACTACGAAAGAGTAGAAAAGGTATGAATTGATTGTTTTTGCTACTTTTGAGAATAAAATGTTTATTGAACTCTGCATCTGTCATTATTTATTAATTTTCTCCTATCATATCAGTTTTTTCCACTTGTTGTACATACTTTTGTGTGTGTGTCGATGTTTCATCAGATATTTACACAAAAAAGCAATTGTCTAGATCAAAACAGTTCATTTGATTTTGTAATAAATGATACTGCCTTTTGTTCCTTGTTGCTCATATGAAGTGTATCCTGTGTGTTGGGTCTTATGTCACAAAAGAATCTACTTTTGCAGATGTTGCAAAGTTCTGATAACACTTACTGGTGGATAGCTTTAATGGGCCAATACTTGGCTTGGTTTTCTTCAGCTGTTTCAAAGGTGCCTGATCAAAGTGTTAAACATAGATCTGTGGAAGCTGTACCTGAACTACATCAAGGAGACAAAGGGGACCCTGCCATCCTACAGGTATGTTGACACCAAGCACTCCTGAGACATCACTACCACTTTGCACACGCCGACGGTTTTTGAAAAAGAGTGGTCCTACTAACTGTGTAATTACTCATGTGGATGGCATTTTCAAAGAAGGGGGGGGGGGGGGGGACTTTCTGGTTGATAAATAACTGAGTAATAAGCAGTATCATTCAAGCTACTCTAGAAACTGCCACTGAATGTTGATGCACGTACCATCTAACATCCAATTAAGAATCAGAAGTGGCCATCTTGGCCAGAGACCTTGAAATTCAGAAAAATACATTTAAAACCAAGACAGCACACAAATGGGTGAAGTATTTTGTGAATCGTATAGCCTTCATGTTGCACTTGACAGTCTTGAGTACTGATGCATTCCTTATTCTTGACATGGGTGCTAATGGAGATGGTATTTTAAGTATGTGTAGACACGTGACATCAATACGAAGAGAACTGATGAGTGCAGTTGGATACACTGAACATTAAAAAAAAAGAATATCTGTCAGCAGGTTGTCATTGGGTGGGGTTTTCTTCCTGTCTGTCTGTCTGTCTGTCTGTCTGTCTGTCTGTCTGTCTGTCTGTCTGTCTGTCTGTCTGTCTGTCTGTCTGTCTTTCTTTCCAGACCCTCTGAGACTAGAAGTACATGCTCTATGATCATGATTATCATAATGCTGTCCATTCGTGAAAGAAGAAAAATAAAAACTGTTCGCCTAGCTAGCTGAATATCCCTTTTAGAATTACTACAGGGTAATAAATTATTCAGATTTGGCAGGATGTAAAGTTAGTTACATACTGTTTGCAATTCTATTATTTCTCTTTTTTTCTGGATAATTGTCTGAGACAGCATTCATGCCTTTTTGAATACATCTCAGAACTTTCAGACCCTCTTATCTTACTTTATCATTTCATAAGCCTGCATGCACACAGCCCTCAAATGTGTCATGTATAATTGATTCGATCCAGTGTGATTGAACAGGGGAAGTTGATCAAAATAGGTACAGCAGTGGCTGCCTTAGTGACAATAGGAGGGAAGGATGGTCAGACATGATTGGTAAGGTACTGGGCATCTTGAAGTGACTGTCGTATTAGAGGAGGAAGACTCCTTGTGGGGCACCTGCTCAGTGCTGTCTGCACTGCCTTTCCAGGGAGAAGATGGCCCAGGCCTATGACTTTGCACTGGACAAGATCGGGATGGACATCATGTCCTATCAGCTGTGGTCAGACTACATCAACTTTTTGAAATTGGTGTATGTATTTTCACATGATGCATCCTCCACTTGACCGAAGAGGGATGTAATCTCTTTGTTTTGCCAGCTTATCATTGCTATAATTTATATCCTGCTGTTTTATTAAGCTCAAAGAATTGTATTCTTATGGACGTTTGAAGTGTTTCCACTGGAAAAGAGAAGATTTCCTGTAAACTCTTATACTGGCTTTTTGTGCACTTCCATTTCACTACAGTGACATTATGTCTTAATGAAGTGGCATAAAATTTGATTTCTTGTAATTATTTCAATTCATTAAGAGTGCTGTATCAAAAGGTTTTCTATGATACGGCAATATCATGGTGCCTGTTTTGACAGGGTCAGACTGATGCTGGAGGTTTTTGATGCATTTTGCATTGGCTTCGTTGCTAGGGAGGCTGTTGGATCGTATGCTGAAAACCAAAGAATCACAGCTGTTCGCAAGGTGTACCAGAGAGGGGTCATTAACCCCATGATCAACATTGAGATACTGTGGAAAGACTACTGCAACTATGAAAATGTAGGCAACTCCCCACGTGCTTACACTGCAATGAGCTCAACCCAAATTTCTGTATTTAAAAATCCCAAACTGCTCTGGAATAACATGAATTGCTGAGAAATATTGAAACTGATTTTATTATGATAAAAATGAACTTTCTTGTTTGTGAAAACATTGTACATGTATGTTGCTTGATGATGAAAGTGTATGGAATAAAACAACAAAAGCAACAACAGGAATGACAGTTATTCTTGTTTCCAACCTAAATCACAACTCTGGGATATTACATCCCTGGTTGACCTGGCAGTACTTGTTATGTGACAAGTGAGGAAGGACAACTGAAATGAAATGCTCAGTGCCAGAGTGAAAGGCTGCCCTGTTAGTATACTGTTAGCATTGCCATGTATGCAACACAAGCACAGATTCTTGCAGCTATATATTTCAGTTCATCACATGGGTGGATGGAACTTGTTTTCTAAAGTACTGATGTGTCTGTAGAATACGCAGCAGTTTTCTTTTGAAAATGCAGTAATTGAAATCCTGTTAAATCTGTATAACATAATCAAAAAAGAATGTTTTTGAGAAGATCTGCCCAACCCCTATCTATCAGCCAACTTTTCCCCTGCATGTGCCATGCAGAGCATCAACCCACTCATTGCCAAAAAGATGACTGAGGATCGAAGCAGGGACTACATGAATGCCAGACGAGTAGCTAAGGAGTATGAGGCAGTCACTCGGGGCCTGGACCGAAATGCCCCCTCAGTTCCCCCTCAGAACTCGCCCAATGAGGCCAAGCAGGTAAGCAGACCTTTCATCAACACCACCACCACCACCACCACCACCACCACAAAAGTAATTCTTGTGCCCAACAAAATTTACCAATGAAAACAAGTTCAAAGCTGTACATCCCTTTCATAAGTGCAGTGCTCATTGCTTGAAATATCAACAAGGAGCGCTGGAGTTGAGCTTCCAGCGCCAGTGTGGTAGTAAGTAGTAAGTGTTCATCCCTATTGCTCCAGAAATGTGGCAGACGGGTTCAGATTCTTTAATTCTGGAATGCACAGATATACACAGGCTGGCACATGCACAGGCATGCACACATACATGAACACACATGCACACACACCTGTCCATGTTTTCTCCCTAGTTTGAAAACTTAAGATGAAACCATTCATTGCTGATATCCTCCACTCTCCATCTTTTCCTGAAGGAAAGCACATCTTGACCTAACATTGCTCACAACAGCAGTATTGAAATATTGAGAAACCTCCCACCTCACCTCTACCCTTCACAGAATTGCTTTAACACACGTCTCTCTTCCCCCCCCCCCCCCCCCCCCTCCATTCCCTCAAACTTTGGAACTGCAGTACATTGGTGAGACTAATAGATCTAAACTGTGCCATTTGATTTGAGGTGCAAATCGGTGCATGTGTCATTGGGTATGAAGACAAACTTTCTATAAACAGGAAAGTGCCCAACATCTGTATAAGTTTACACTAAGTCTTGAAGAAGGTGACGGTCTGGTGGTGCCATTGCAGGTGGAACTGTGGAAGAAGTACATTGCCTGGGAGAAGAGCAACCCTCTCAGAACAGAAGACCATGCTCTCATCACCAAGAGAGGTAAGTGGAGGGACACCTTCTGTGACTTCGCTCGAAATGCTGGCAGTAAAATCAGTAGAAATGATGGACATATTTTATTGAGTTCCAGGCAGTGCAGAACAGTAGATAAGCATGCTAGAAACCTCTTGAGGAAGTTTTTTCCACTTTCATCGACCCTTCTCCTTTTTAACTTGGAGGCAAGGATAGGGACCTTATACAGCAGACCTTTCACCCATGTATGGATCTTGAGCTGCTTGGCACTTCACTCTCATCTTCAAGCCAGTCGATCAGTCCTGCACTAGTACCAGATGACAGCCACAGAGACCAACACACAGAGTCCAGTCTAATGCAATTGTCACATGGCCCTCTACTGTCCTGTGTTTCAGTGATGTTTGCCTATGAGCAGTGCCTGCTGTGTCTGGGACACCACCCCGACATCTGGTATGAGGCAGCCTCCTACTTGGAGCAGTCCAGCAAGCTGCTGGCAGAAAAAGGGGTGAGTCACTCTGTGTTTTTTTTCCCCTCATCAGCAATGATAAGTCATAGAGCTTTTGTGGACACACTGACAATTGCTCTCTGAGGAAGAGTTGACATTATTGGCTTGAGTCACTCTGGGTTTTTTCCCTCGTCAGCAATGATAAGTCATAGAGCTTTTGTGGACACACTGACAATTGCTCTCTGAGGAAGAGTTGACATTATTGGCTTGAGTCACTCTGGGTTTTTTCCCTCGTCAGCAATGATAAGTCATAGAGCTTTTGTGTACACACTGACAATTGCTCTCCGAGGAAGTGTTGACATTATTGGCTAGTTTCCTCCCATCTTTGCCAGGCCTATAAATGAACATGGATCTTGTGGAAGCACTGGCTGTAACATGGAGGAAACCACTGGCTCATGAAGTGATAACACCCCTGTGTAGGTTGCCATGAACTTTGATGGAAGATCATTGTATAAGCATGTTCTGCTTGTTACATGAATTTATTAGAAAGTAAAATGGCATGCTGCCATAACTTTTAACCTGTGAAGAAATGAAATTATTGTCAGTTCCTCATACCTTTTGGATGTAGTGCTCTACCATAGGTGACCACATAAATTATTCCGTGTTCTGTTCTCATTCTTTATCTTGATATTCATGCAGGATCAGAATGCTGGCAAGATGTTTGCTGACGAGGCTGCTGCCATCTATGAGAGGGCTGTGTCTGGTCTCATGAAGAACAACATGCTCATCTACTTTGCCTATGCTGACTTCGAGGAGGTGTGTATGTGAAGCCTCATGTCCTTTGTGGATTGTTCTCAGTACAAGGCATGGCAGGATGGAAGAATTGAGCTTATATACTGGAATTACTGGAATACAGACACAGTGTTTGAATTATAAGGGTTTAGTTTGCATCAATATAGGGGGATGTATTTAGAAAACTTGACACAATGTTGCTGTGTAACTTAGAGAATTGCTGTCTCAGATAGATGTACACTTTGAGAAATGATGACACAAGTGCTCATCTAGAAGAATAATTCATAAGCAGGTGTTATTATGTGTGTATTTGTCCCCAGAGCCGGATGAAGTACGAGAAAGTGCACAACATCTACAAGCGCTACATCGCCCTGGAAGGGGTGGACCCCACACTGGTGAGTGCTGACTCATGGAACAGCAGTGGCATGGCTTACTTGATTAAGAACAAACTGTCACCAGTCAAAGTTGCAAGAAGGAAATAAAAGTCACATCAACACTGGCACAGACTACAACTGCATGGTATTGGGGGTGGGGGGTGGGGGGGCTGGAGGGACATTATTTTAACTGAGGTGACACACTGTATATGTGACCAGCCACGACAAAACCAGTGCTAAGTCGCGCGGCACTATTTTGCGCTATGACTGAAAGAAGGCAGGGAGGGTCAATCTGGGTGATTTTCACTTTTTGATAAAAATAGATTCTACATGGTTCAAACTATCATGCCAGTAAAATAAACATGTTGAAGAATTATATTTTGATGGTAAAATAAAGACTTTTGTGTTATGTATTGTTTCAAAAGCTCCCTGTAATATCCGTTAATTGCCTCATTTTAGCCGCAATAAACACACCTAAACCCTTGCAGAACCCCTTCACGTTATATACCGTTATAAAGGCCGCTCTCTCGGCGTTCCCGCTCTGTGGATGTCGAAGAAAAATAAGGTCAGCTATTTTTGGAAACGGAGTTTCAAATACTGTTGCTAAGGTGTTTAATGTCTGAAGAGGGTAAATCTTCTGAGACCGTTTTTTTCAAAATGACAGCTGCTTCAGTACCCAACTTGAAATGCCTGTAACTCCTATTCTAATTAACTCACACTGTTCATTCTTATATCAATACAAACAGAAATTAATGCACAATTCAAAAATATTAAAACCCTATTTTGTCCAAAAATCGACTTAGCACTGGTTTTGTCGTGGCTGGTCACATATTTACTTTTTGGCGTGTGGGGAAAATATATATATAAACCAGGCTGATAGAGGTTATGACTTAAAATAAACATTATCTAATGTTGACTCCTTTTGTATCACAAGGAGTATCTCTTTCCTTGTTTCATTTGTTGCACCATATCGTTTCCGCATAAGGTCTCTCATCCAGTATATGATGCTTGTGTGTATTCAGGGAGGAGCTGTGTTCACTGTCCATGTGATCAGCTAACATTTAGTATTCATGAAGAGCAGAGTAGGAGGATGTACATCATCAAAGATGGAGGGGTGTAGAAGGAGGAGCAGTGTTGATGGAGAAGTGATTTTGAAGCCATGGAGCAGTGTTGGTGAAGTGATGAAGCTGTGGAGCAGTGTTGATGAAGTGATGAAGCTGTGGAGCAGTGTTGATGAAGTGATGTTGAAGCTGTGGAGCAGTGTTGATGAAGTGATGTTGAAGCTGTGGAGCAGTGTTGATGGTGAAGTGATGTTGAAGCTGTGGAGCAGTGTTGATGGTGAAGTGATGTTGAAGCTGTGGAGCAGTGTTGATGGTGAAGTGATGTTGAAGCTGTGGAGCAGTGTTGGTGAAGTGATGTTGATGCTGTATGCAGGCCTACATCCAGTACATGAAGTTTGTGCATGCTAAAATAGGTGAAGTACACAATGACATCCATATCTCTGTGTATGCAGGCCTACATCCAGTACATGAAGTTTGTGCATGCTAAAATAGGTGAAGTATACAGGGACATCCATATCTCTGTGTATGCAGGCCTACATCCAGTACATGAAGTTTGCCAGAAGGGCAGAGGGTATCAAACAGGGCAGGCTGGTGTTCAAGTCTGCCAGGGAGGACAAAAACTCCAAGTACCAGGTCTTTGTGGCTGCTGCCCTCATGGAATACTACTGCAGCAAGGTCAGTCCTGTCTCCACTGCATCTGTGCTGTTATTCTCCCATTATTCATTCTCCCTTTATTATAGCGATTCTAAAATGTCTCTTGTCTGTTAGTAACCTTGATCAACCACAGAGAAAATGTTTTTTTCAAGAGCCATTGAACCCCCAAAAGTTTATGATTTGATAAGTAACACAATGAGCCTGATTAATAAATTTTCAAATAGTTAAAACTATGATGATGTCATAATGGCTACAGATCTATACTTGTCTCACAAGCAAAAAAGGAAGCCACTCACTTGTAGCTTTCAATCCTTAACCAATGATCTTCCTCAGCAAACTGAAGGCTGGAGAGAACTGGTGATGTCATATACGGAAAACATTCATTATTTCCTCTTGTATACTCAATTCTTTGTCTATGAACAAATCAGTAAATAGGTTTTTTTAAATATATAAAGAGAGAGGGATGCAAAGGCAGTGTCAAATGCTAATTCATGGACTCTTGTGTTGCAGGAAAAAGGCATTGCCTTGAAGATATTTGAGCTTGGTCTGAAGAAGTTCCCAGAAGTGCGAGAATATGCCTTGTGCTACATTGACTTCATGTCCCATCTGAATGGTAAAAATCCCCTCTCAAGATGGACTGATTTCAAGAACTGCCATGGGCTCTTGCTAAAGCCTGTCTCTGGTTCAAATTTTAAAAGGCTAATTTTTTTGTGTTTTTGATTCATGCTTACATGAAACGACAATGCAAAAAATGAGAGAGAGAGAGAGAGAGAGAGAGAGAGAGAGACAGAGAGAGAGAGAGAGAGAGAGAGAGAGAGAGGTGTGTGTGTGAGGAAGGAAACAAATCCCTGTGAAAGACGAAGGATTGTGGTCACACTGCTGAAATGAAGTGTACTTAAGGCCAGACACGGCAGCTGTTTTAGACCAAAAAAGTGATTTTCGGATTTTTGCAGAATTTGCTTCCTCAACATCTAATCTATCGACTCCAACAATAACATCTTGTAAAAAAAAAAGGCAAAAGTCGTTAAAACATTATTACAAAAGCGTGGGCTTGGATATTTATGCTAAGGATTCTGAAACATGGCCATTTTTAAAGCCCTCAAACGCATAGCAACGCTTTGGGAAATATGCGATGTTTGGTACCACCAGATAGCTCACGTTTCGAAGCTGTGTTGCCCTGCACTGTCGACAAAAATAGACTTCACTGCGATTGGTCACCAGCATTTGAATGAGCGGCAATGTTTGCGATAGATTTCCATATAAGGCTACGCATTACTATTTCATTGATAGCGTTAGCGTCTGGGTCAAAGTTTAGCCAATCAGAGCACAGCAAACACCTCGTCGATTCACTCGGCCTGCCCACAATGCACCGCGGTTGTAAACAATATGGCTGCATTGTTCCACGCGACTTTTGACTGTTCATCATATTTCAAGGCTATTTCTCGAAATTGCTCAACACAATTGTAACAGTAATCAAAGAGAATGCCTTGTCCACAGAAACAAAAGCGTCGCCTGCAAGCAAAGCAAGCAGCTGCTGCTAAAAAGGCCAAGACTGAAGGGTTCAATGAGTCAGTGTTACGAATATCGGCTTCGATTCGAGCTTCGAGTTCGCCGGTTGCTCTCTGCAATAATATATATATTATTAGGTGAAATATATTTCATCAATGTGACTTCAAATGGAATATTTTTACTTCTGTGTGCTGCATATGTATACTTGTAAAAAAGGCCAAGACTGAAGGGTTCAATGAGTCAGTGTTACGAATATCGGCTTCGAGTTGAACTTCGAGTTCGCCGGTTGCTCTCAGCAATAACGTATATAATATTATTAGGTGAAATATATTTCATCAATGGGACTTCAAATGGAATATTTTTACTTCTGTGTGCTGCATATGTATACTTGTGAAAAATCACACTGGATTTTGCTGTCTGCATGGAGCAGGGACCATCAATCTGTAAGTGTTGTTTTAGCCTTCTTTCTTCCCCTTTTTCTGCGTTTTGTGATTTGTGTGCGTCTTGGTGTCTTCAAATCCCTAAGGCTCAGTAAGTTTTGAAGATAAATACTTCTACTTTGGCACACTGCTAGTTTGGATATTTTTGAAGATAATTACGTTTGCTCATTGACTTAAACCATGTAGTTTCTTCATAAATCATAATCAGGCGGTTAAAACACACACCTGTGTAGGCCTTTTTATAAAAATAAATAAATAAAAATCCATAACCATCCAAATGCATTGAAACAACGTAAATATGTGACCATTGAGGAATTAAACCAATTGCAAGAAACAAAATTGGAATCAGTTTCATAGAATAGAAGTTATAGGCTTTTGATTTTTTTTGTTTGGCGGCCATTTTGGATCGTTGCCATGGAAACTGATGACATATATTATCAGGCATTATCATTTTTTAGCTCCTACATCAGTATACATTTGTTGACTAAAAAGAGATACAAAACAAATGACAGCAAACTTGGTCCAACATTAGCTGCCATGTCTGGCCTTAATCATTGTAGTTGCATGGTTTCCATATTTTGAACGTGTCTCCACAACTGCAAATATATATCTCCTAGAAGGGTTCTCTTTGCTGGTGAAGACAGTGGAAACCAGTGACTGATTAGTTGCCTGATCTGTTGTCACAAAGCTCCTTCTGACTTGCAGAGGACAACAACACCAGAGTGCTGTTTGAGAGGATATTGTCCTCGGGATCCATTGCACCTGAGAAATCAACGTAAGTCCTCTCCTGCTTGATGTTCTCTCTCGCATGCTATCCCTTCCCTCTGATCACGCCCCCTTGCATTGCCCCATCTCCCCACGTGATTCTTAAAAGGGGAATAACTTGGGAAACAGAGAAGGATGGATGGATGGAGTTTCTCGGCCTCTCAGCCTTTGTAAGCTATGGCCATTAATCATGAAAAACACAAGATGGTTAGAACAAGAACAAGTTAAGTCATGCTTTCCCCAGTTATTCGCCCCTTGCAAAATGTGCTGGGAGAAGGGAAATAGAGACTTGGTTTGCTCTACCCAGCTCCAGTGATTTTGTAGTCAGTGGCCTCACATAGCTATAGAGGCTGATGGACCTAAAGCCTCCCTCTTTCATTAATTCATCACTCATTTTTTCATTCATTCATTCATCCATACATTCATTCATTCATTCATTTTTGACTCACATGCAAAGCAAAAGTGAGTCTATGTACTGAGCCGTGTCGTCCGTCCGTCCGTCCGTCCGGGCATCCGTCCGTCCGGGCGTAAAAAACTTAAACGTTGGATTTTTCTCGGAGACTATTAAGTCTATCAACACCAAATGTGGCATGATGGTGTATGATGACAAGGCCTCAAAAAACATACATAGTGACTTGACCTTGCTTCAAGGTCAAGGTCACAGGAGCCATAAATGTGGTCTCAAAAACAGTCATTTTTCACATTTTCCCAATTTTCTCCCACGTTATTGAGAATGGCGACCTTAGCTACAAGTGGTATATAGGTCAAAGCAAGCCCTATCTTTTGATACCAGTTTGGTTGACCTTGCTTCAAGGTCAAGGTCACAGGAGCTCTTCAAAGTTGGATTGTATACATATTTTGAAGTGACCTTGACCCTCAACTATGGAAGATAACTGTTTCAAACTTAATAATTATGTGGGGCACATGTTATACTTTCATCATGAGACACATTTGGTCACATATCATCAAGGTCAAGGTCACTTTGACCCTTATGAAATGTGACCAAAATGGGGTAGTGAACCACTAAAAGTGACTATATCTCATGGTAGAAAGTGCCAATAAGCACCATTGTGCTTCCTATGCCTTGAATTAACAGCTTTGTGTTGCATGACCTTGGATGACCTTGACCTTGGGTCAAGGTCACATGTATTTTGGTAGGAAAAATGTGTAAAGCATTTCTTTGTGTATGATGTCATTGGTAGGTTTAGTTGTTTGACCTTGACCTTGAAGGTCACCTGAAGGTCAAGGTCATATAAAGGTCAAGGTCAAGCATGTGAGTCGTATGGGCTTTGCCCTTCTTGTTCCTGTCTCTGTCCTGCCTTTCCTACTGTGCAATTAATGGTCTCTTCTCTCACTTGACTTGCTAATGCATGTTTCCTCCATCATGTCCATGCTGTTGGATGTAGTATTTTTCTCTTCTCCTTTATTCCAGTTCCCCCCATCTGTTCTCATTCAACATTTCTAGGCCTGCTTTCTTTGTGATTGAAGAACTTGAGGAAACAAACCTTCCTGTTTGTACTGTACTTCTTAACCCTGAGTTGGAATTGTCCCATATTTGGACTAGATGCATGTGTTTTTGACACCCATGGAAGTGTTTAACCATATCAAATCCATGCAGGGCTAGGACATGATGGTAAAGCTGTGAGGGCCATTTCCAGCAGCCCCAACACAAGAAGCCACTTTGCCTTTTGGATGTCTGCATTTGTGTTTGGTCTGCATGATTTTGAAGACAAGGTGTATTGGATTTCCATGCTTAGAGTTAGAGATATAGCCTACAATGGTGTGCTGTAGCTGTTCTACCACGTAATAGGATTTCATGCATTACCTTCCAGGGAGATCTGGAGCAAATTCCTGGCCTTTGAGTCACAGGTGGGGGACCTGGCCAGTATCCTCAAAGTGGAGAAGAGGCGAGCACAGACAATTGAACAGGTAAGAGGTCGCACTGCTGTTGAAGCAAGGATGCTTTTGAATGACTATGCAGCAGTTGTGTTTGAGGACTGCAGGAGTCACCTGCTAATGTGCTCAGATGTGTCACATTGAGAATTTGAATCCTGCAAGATGGATAATTTTCTCAGTAATATTTACTGCCCCATTTGCTTTTTGAGAAGAGTTGTTGAATTTATTGAATATTTTGAGGGTAAATTCAGAAAAGAATAAAGCTCAACCCAAGCAAACTGGAGTTGGGTAACAAATGGAATTCACATTCTCAGCCACTGGTATTCTTCATGTACAGATGGAGATAACACTAATAAGTAATGTGACAAATGTCTCTCTTGAAGGTGGGTATGAAGTTAAAAGTAAATAAAATGTCTGTGATATAATTTAAAGAAAAATTTGTCAGTGTTTCCATGTGTCAAATGCCTGAAGAATATGGAAGGGTAAAAATCTTAGTTGTGCATTTATGTGCTTCTGTGTAGGATGAATTGTAGAGGAGGCTGCCTGAATGAAACAATGTCATCTTCAGGCAATGTCAGTCGGTCAGCCTTATTGACAGGAGTGTTTACACTCAGGAATTCAATCAGTGTTGAGATTATTGGCTAACTGCCACATTGTTGAGCTGAAATATTTATCAATGTTGACTTGAAAATGTTTGTAAAATGCCATTTTATTTGATGAAAATCATTTCATTTGTTTCATAGTTTGACATGGACAATCGATTTGTAAGTCTTTCAAATTGTGTTGTGTTGAACAATGTATTCATTGATGACTTAAAACGTGTATTTACTACACTGGTCCGCAAAAGTTAAGTACCGGTACGAAAATTTGCTATAAAAGCTGAACGAGTAAATATTGAGTAACCATATACATATGCTCGGAAAGGACATTCATTCTTCTTTATGATCCCGATTACAGATCACGATTATCTTAACTCTGCGCTGCGCAGCTGGGCATCAAAGTGAGTACCCCCCAAAAATGAACTTGCAAAACGACTTTTTCCGTTTCTTAAATTCATAAAATAATCAGATGCAACAGTATTTTGTAAAACTAAACGTCAAACGATAGCCCAACCATTTATCTTTAAGACAACATGCGTTTTGAAGAGAAAACAAAAAGGGTGTGTCTTCTACGGGCTTTGAAAGTCAGGAGGTGTTAACACGTTTTGCATGCAAAAACGCTGGTTTTAAGGCCTTTTTTCTCGGGTGACAGTGCGGTATTGTCCATATCTCAGCATGTTTACAAGATACAGCAATGAAACTTGGCAGTCATTTTAAAAAGTCTTTTGTCTAGACGCTCACCAAAAATTATGTCAAAACCTTAAAAGTGCAAGTGTCTACAAGCATCTTAAGACGGTACTTTAAGGTCGGCGCTGAAACAAAAGTTATGAATGGGAAAAAGTTGGGCATCTGCATACACATAAATAACGTCTTTTTATGGCTGCCAAGTTTCATTGCTGTATCTTGTAATCACGCTGAGATATGGACAATACCGCACTGTCCCCGAGAAAAAAGGCCTTAAAACCAGCGTTTTTGCATGCAAAACGTGTTAACGCCTCCTGACTTTCAAAGCCCGTAGAAGACACACCCTTTTTGTTTTCTCTTCAAAACGCATGTTGTCTTAAAGATAAATGGTTGGGCTATCGTTTGACATTTAGTTTTACAAAATACTGTTGCATCTGATTATTTTATGAATTTAAGAAACGGAAAAAGTTGTTTTGCAAGTTCATTTTTGGGGGGTACTCACTTTGACGCCCAGCTGCGCAACACTGAGTTAAGATAATCGTGATCTGTAAATGGGATCATAAAGAAGAATGAATGTCCTTTCCGAGCATATGTATATGGTTACTCAATATTTACTCGTTCAGCTTTTATAGCAAATTTTCGTACCGGCCCTTAACTTTTGCGGACCAGTGTATAACATTTGTGCATGTCTGCATCAATTCAGTTAATTATGTTTTCTCACACTGAATTTTTATGGGGACAGGTTCAGATCATTGAGATGCATACATGCAAACCAGCCCCCATGCAGCAAGAACGTGTCATGAGACATGCACATCACACATCCATCGTCAAAGTGGACAAATAGTAGATGTATGAGTTGTCATCTTCAAGTGAATCGTGCATGTTGAAAGTAGAGAAACATTGAGTCTTTTTGTAACTTTTAAACTCATAAAACTTCTAAGGCAAAAAAATTTAAAATTAGTTGTGGTTACGGAAACCTGACCGACCCTTTTAAAACTGCCCATCCTGAACTTTTATTCTGATCATGCTAAATTTATATTTATATATGTGCACGTCCACGATATTGCCTAACACTAGGTGGGACATACCTGTGTTTGGTTTCTTTGTAACCAGCGTGACGATCACATGCGTATATCATTATAAAAGGTATTATTTTGATATCTAGCATGAGGGAACATCAAATTAGTTCTATGAAAACAAACATGATGTGATTCTGACCAAATCAATCGATGTGATACGAAACTCAATCGAAACCAAAACCAGAACGACGTTGATCAGGATAGAGAAAGCACGGCCAGAGAAAAACTAGTCATATAGTATTTATTCATGACCCATGAACGAAACTATTGAATTGTATTAATTAAAAAAACTAATGTAGAATGCTTTACTTACCCAAATTGGATGAAGATGGTCCATCGAACGGATTAAACGAACTGAAAGCTTCGCACATGTGTAGCAAATTTACGTACGTAACAGAAGGAAATGAAGGAAACGAAGCCTTCTCATTGGTCAAAAATCGCGTGTACTATGACGTATCCTTCTATAAACGTGTCCATTGACTGCGGGATGACAAAAGCTTCCTTTGTAGCCGTTTCAAGTGCGGAACAATATAGCAACACTTTTGGTACACGCATACCTTCCGTAAGTAACGCAGGGAAACAAAAGACGCTGACCATCAAAATAGTCCCAAGAAATTGGTTAATACCAAAAGAAGAATAAAACTATGCAGTTGTATGAGTAAACTAATGAAAGGAAAAGTAATTTGAACCTTCTCTTCAACACATTTATGTACACATGTTTGGTTTCGATTTTTTTCCTCTGAGCAAGGGTGGTAGAAACGAGAGTAACGAACGCATAGGTCTTTTTTATTTCGGTAGAACTACCTCTGTTTTTATTTTGTGGTGACTTTCCACTGAAATATGACTAAATTAATAATTGAACTTGAATTATTTCACACAATCTATACTTTGTAAGGTGAATTTGCACAAGATAACAAGCATTCAAAAGTGGCGTCGCAAAATGTCCCGTTTTTCGGCGCCATTTTTCCGCTTCGTACGAGTTTAATTATTTTTTTTGTGAATCTCTGCAAAGCAAAACTATAAAAACTATTGGTCATAGCATTACAAAAACATTTAAAGAACCCATATAAATTTGAAATATATGCATGCTGACTGTGTTAGATAGTTTTATTCAAGTGTCTTTACCCAGACCCCCAGTTTTTGATAGTGTTAGGCAATATCGTGGACGTCCACATATATATATAAATTATGGTAAACAATAAACTGAGTTCTGTCCCACCTTCCCTGCTCTACAAGCACTTGGGGAATTCACTATTTACACTTAAATAAGAGTTTTCAGCAAAAGAGAAACCTGATTTATGTCAAATATGGCCTAAAACAAAATTTTGATGAAAAAACAGTTCAGGCCATATCCACAACTATTTGTTTGGCCTAAGCATATTTCCATATGATTATTCATGCCTAACTCATATCAGAAACAGCACTCTCACACTTTCCCAAACTTCTCCACAAAGTGATTTTAACTAGTTAAAGAACAAAAACCAAATGAGGTGATGCAGTGGCTGGAGAAAGCTGGAGAAAGAAAGATTGACAAATGGATAGACTCGTGGAAGATGAGAACTGACTGTCACTATGTAGGTTGGGTGTGTGAATAAGTAAGAAATCTACTCTAGCGAGGGAGGTGGCAAGTCATCAGAGGACACAGAGCCTGCATGCAATTGACATGCATGAATATGTATGAGTTCTGCACTGATGCACTCTCTGGAGGGCAAGTTGTCAACCCTTCCAGTTTACCTTTAATTCTTGTTATTGTGAATTCCTTGGCAAATGAGTTACTGTTTTATTGAGATTTTGTAGGGCAGCCAGATAAATGAATAACACCTTTCCTGTCCATGAGTGGCCACCGCAGTGTAGATCGTTTCACAATCAAACTGCTGTGATTATGCTTCTTGTTTAAATGACTATTAAGGGACATCATAAACTCTGCAGAAGATAAGCTAGCAACAAAGCAGGGAAGAAGTGGAGAGTTCTAGGGTTAGCTTGACTGGATGTAGGAACATTCAGATGCTGAGCCAAGAGTTTCAGTAGAAAATGGTAGCAACACAAACTGATCCTGCAGCCTTGGTGGAGGGCTGAAAGTAGTCACTCATTCATGCATTTTTTGTGGGATTTGCTTATGTGAATGTGAGATTGACATTATGCTTAGGATGAGGAGAAAGGTGTGGGGGAAAATGGCTTATGCAGTGGTGAATGAGAGAGATCTCTACAGGTGTCTGGTATCACATGCTGGCATTTACGAGGATGTTACCAATGGTAAAGAAAAAAGACTGTGCAGTGTTCGGAAGGAGGACTGAAGAGGTTTGAGGTCAGGTCCTATTTAAGAAGATGAAATAAATCGTCATGCTGTGATAGAAGTGCTGGAGCACCATTATGATATTTCACATCACATGGAGGTGTGTGCAAGGTTTAGTGAATAGACAAGCAAGCAGATGATGTGATGTGCAGAAATTCCTTAAGAAGGATGTTCTTGTTTGCCATTGCAGGTGCAGGAGTTCGAGGAGAAGGAGACAGCACTCCTGGTGGACCGATACAAATACTTGGATCTGCTGCCATGCTCTGAGAGTGAGCTGAGGGCGCTGGGATACTGGGTAAGTCACAGTGAGTGAAGCATGCAAGGAGAGAGAAAATGAGATGAGTCTATCAAATCAATGATCAAATTCTGCACTGATATTGCCACCCATTGTAGCCACTCTGAATTTTTGTCTCTCCAAATTTCTACACCTTGTGTTCTCCATTGTAACCTGCAGCAGCATTGTCAACTTCTTTTGGGTGGAAGTACTCATTACTTTGCCTGGTACTCAGGCCCCCTTAACAAAACAGTATGTTGTTGCACTATCAATTTGTTATTGTCAGCATCTTCCCTATCACCACCGTGATGAAAACTTCTTCATTGCCTTCGCTTTTGTATTGTTGCAATTCTATCATTCATGGGCTGTCACTGGTAATGTCTGCTGAACCTGTGTGCAGTTTCTGTGTGCGGCATGAGTGGATGCCAGAGATGCATCGTTCTCACTGTGTGGTGATGATGATTCGGGTCTGGATGGGCAATGGTGATGTATTATCCTCCTCTGGTGGTAATGTGGTACCTGGGTGATGGTGATGGATTGTATCTAACTGTTTGATGATGATGTGTTGTATCTATTTGATGGTGATGTGTTGTATGTAACTATTTGATAATGATGTGTTGTATCTATTTGATGGCAATGTGTTGTATGTAACTATTTGATAATGATGTATTGTATCTGTTTGATGGTAATGTGTTGTATCTAACAATTTGATGATGATGTGTTATATCTGTTTGGTGATGATGTATTGTATCTGCGTGCATGAGATGATCTCTTTTATTCAACAGTACTATAGTGTCGTCTCTATTCTAGTATGGGATGATGGTGATGTGTTTGACTGTACATAGTGGTACTGTTTCAAGCAGTTTGGTGGAATGTCGAATCAGAGTGTGTTGGGAACCTGTAGCTGAAAGCATTTTGTGTTGATATGCTGTACCTCAATTTGAGTGTGTGATGGTAATGTGTTGGATCTGACAGTATGGTGGTGATGATGTATGTTAGCATAGCTAGTGGTAATGCTCAGCCTGTGACACTGTGCTGCTGGTGCTACAGGACCTGGTCAAACACCACGTGGTACAGCTGCCGGTCGGCTCAGCCCAGTCACAGCTGCCCACGGAGGAGCAGGAAGAAAGCAAGAGGCCACAGTTTCCCCGCCCTGATGTGGATCAGCTGCTTCCCTACAAACCCCGCATTGTCGTCCGTGAGTGTCCAGCCCCACTCCCCTTTCTTCCTGCATCCCAACCCATCCCCCACCCATCGCCCACCCATCGCCCACCCATCGCCCACCCATCCCCCTCCCATCCCCCTCCCATCGCCCACCCATTCCCCACCCATCGCCCACGCATCCCCCACCCATCCCCCACCCATCCCCCTCCCATCGCCCACCCATCGCCCACCCATCCCCCACCCATCCCCCTCCCATCGCCCACCCATCCCCCTCCCATCGCCCACCCATCCCCACCCATCCCCCTCCCATCGCCCACCCATCCCCCTCCCATCACCCACGCATCCCCCACCCATCCCCCACTCATCCCCCTCCCATCCCCCACCCATCCCCCATCCATTGCCCACGCATCCCCCACCCATCCCCCACTCATCGCCCACCCATCGCTTTCCCATCGCCCTCCCATCGCCCTCCCATCGCCCTCCCATCGCCCTCCCATCGCCCTCCCATCGCCCTCCCATCGCCCTCCCATCGCCCTCCCATCCTCCACCCATCCTCCACCCATCCTCCACCCATCCCCCACCCCTCCCCCAACCATCGCCCACCCATCCCCCACCCATCCCCCACCCATCCCTCACCCATCCCTCTCCCATCGCCCACCCATCCTCCACCCATCCCCCACCCATCCCCCACCCATCCCCCACCCATCCCCCTCCCATCGCCCACGCATCCCTCACCCATCGCCCATCCATCGCCCATCCATCGCCCTCCCATCTCCCACTTCTTTGTGGCCTTGGCTACATTGTGACTTGCTCATTTCTCTGATGTTCTTATGGAAACATACTGTTTCACCAGTGCTTGAAAAATATGCTCTCTCTTTATCTGCCTCTGTCCATCTGTCTCTTTGTCTGTTTATGTGAGTGTGTGTATGTGTGTGTGTGTGTGTGTGTGTGTGTGTGTGTCTCTGCATGTGTGCGTGTGTGTCTGCATGTGTGCGTGTGCTTATATGTGTGTCTGTGTATAGGTGTCTGTCTGTCCGTTCATTTTTCTTTGTGCCAGTCTGTCCATGCATCCATCTGTGTGTCTGTGTCTCTGTCTACCCCATAGTGCAATATTGTTTTAAAGATCCATTCTGTTCTTAGAAGAGCAGAAGGCAGTAGAAGCACTACAAGTCAGTTCATGAAGTGCCATTGCAGATTTTTACAAGTTGTGAATACATGCATATTCTTAGTATTACTCAAATGTAAAAATAAAATAAAAAATAAAAAAGAAAGAAAAAAAAGCAAGTTCTTGTGATACCATCAAAGCAAGGAGGGAGCACCAAAGATGACATCCCGATAAGTGGTTGTTTTCCTGTGATGACTTGAATGCATTTTCTTTTCAGCCACCAATTCACATCCCATCCCTGGAGGTGTCTTTCCTCCGCCCCCTTCTGCATCGCACCTGCTGTTGCTGCTGCCTCCTCCCCAGTGTTTTCTCGTGAGTTTTCCTCCCTGGCTCCTCATACTTCTTATAAGAATATATGACTGGCAATCACAAAACCAGTCAACTCCATTATTTGGGGTATGGAGATGCCAGTACATTTATTTTTAAATACCTCTAAAATGTTGATTTTATGACCCTCTCTTAAACGACTTCCTCTTGATTGCGACTTGAAAACATTTTATGGATGTATTTTCCTATCAAAGTCCTATCTTAGACGACTTCCTCCAAAACGTGACTTGCGACCGTCAATCCTTGGCATTTTTACGTCTTTTTGACCTAAATATTCCCCAAACTGTGGTTCCTTTAGCAGCACATGCAACTGCAGTTACTGTCCATTCCAGAACAGCAGCTTTTGCATGTGGTGTTATGCACACTTAAAGCAGCAGGAGTTATTTCACGTTCTGTAAGGATTGTCTGCAGTCCAGTGACGTCTCCTGAGACCAAGCGACTTGTGGTCAAGGGGCAGACAACTTTCGTGCATTATGGAATAACGCTTTCGTCCAGACTGGCTTGAAAGAGAAATGTTAAACTTCGTAATAAGCTTGTTGCAAAAGTTTCGCTCTGCATAAGATAACTCTGAAATTTCCGGCCATCGCAGGTTCAACAGTTTGAGTCTCATATCCATAGGTAAAAATAGCATCAACTGGCAGCAAGCTGCCGCGATAGTGAGTGAAGAGACCGAGTCTGCTCCTAGCGGCTTGGTTTCAATTTTGCTGCGAACGTGTCTGCATCGGTTTACAGGTGGCCAGGAGGGGAGGCAGAGGCTACTCCAATGGCAATACAGATACATGCACATTATACAGTCTCATGCAAGGTTAAATGTTAACCCAAGTTTGTTTGTGAATACATATATATATCAATCCTTTCACTCACAGACTATCTTCAATGTGTTGTGTTTGTCAGTAGATATCCGCCTCTTCAAAGGTTCATTATCTCCTGTATTATGCTAATACATGTGTTGTTGTTTTAAGTAGAAAGGGAGGTCTAGAACACTCCAAATTAACAATAATAAAGATGTATTGTGCATGTATTGCATTGAGTTTTATTTTTGAATTATTCCTATGTTTAATACATTATGTTAATGTTATTCAAATCTCCTTACCTCCATTTTAAGACTCCCTCTGAATAAAGACCTGATTCGGTAGGTTTTTCAAAGGTCGCAAAATAGAGGTTTTACTGAATACAGTCTTTTCTTACCAATTTGAAGTAAGTATGAATATTAATCATTATAGAATCATAACGTAGAAGTTATAAGATCATAACATAGAAGTTATGCCTATTTAAAGATAGGAGTTGTACCAGCAGCAATTTTGAGAAAATGGCCTGTGAATTTTTACTGCAGTTCTATTGCTAAATAGCCAAGGTAAGCCAAGAAAAAATTGATTTTGCACATTTAACTCCCTTTCCACTGGTACCTTGGGCAAAAAACCTAACTCTAAACCCCATGAAATTTTAATGGTTAATGGTTATAAAAATCAATTTTTTTAAAAACTTTTTTTCCGCAAAAGTTTTATTACCTTCCTTTTGATAACATACACGCAAAGACACCCAACTCAAACACGCTTACGGCGAAAACGTGGTTACCACACAAAGAAAACCCGGTCCCGATTATTCTCTTCTATAAGCCAACAGCATGTGGAACTGGAAAACACAGATAGCTGACAATAGAAAGGTGGTCCCTTCAATTTCGTCTTATGCGTCTTTGCCTGTATTTCTCTTATATAAGAAATGCTCATCTTTCCTTTGAGGCTCACCAAAAAATAGAAATACAGAGTAGCTAAGAATCTCTGAAAAGACGCAGTCCCTCAACCCTCAGTTCCCTTCCCAAAACCATTATTATGACATCTTATCTAGACTACAGCTTCAATCTAAAGCCCATGCAAGTGAACAGTTAACTCCCCCTTGACCACACACCCTGTCTTATGATAAAAAACACAAGGGAAGATCATAGAGGACAAAATCAAAACGAAATAGAGACAAATTTTATTAAAACATTTTTATTGTGAAGAAGAGTTTGATTTCTTTGGCAGTGGTGACTTTCCACTCTCAGTCCTCACAACTCTCTTCCGCCTGCTTTTAAATAGCATAGAAGTAAGTTTGTCTGCTCCGCAACATGTTGGAAAAATTAACTCATTGAAGACGGCACTATTTTTAGCTCGTATTGACTGGAGACGCATGTTTCTGGGCATTTTTACAGAAATTGTTGGAAAAAATACTAATCAAGCAATGGAAAAACTGTTGCCATCATTAGAACGCTCTTTGTCTCCTTTATCCTTGTAGATCAATGTCATTCTCTCATTATTTTTATTTTGAATATAGTATTGCAACAAAGATGGGTACCGTCTGGCGTGCCTGTATTTAGTTCGGCTGGAGTGAGGCCGACTTCTAAGCCGACAGCGTGTACTGATCAGTTTCCGATTCCTCTTCTTCGGTCAGCAGTTCTATATCTATGATCTGCTCCTCTAAAACTGCATCTTTTTCATCTTCATCCTCTTCGGAAAAAAGGAGCACATCGTCCTTCTCATCTGATCCTTCTTTCATCGCGATTTCAACAAAATCCTTATCGTCCTGCCGCGACGCCATTGCGATATAGCGTTGAAATCGCCCCCTTGCCACATGTGTAAACAAAGCCTGGCAGTGCCTTATCCTCTTCAAATTCAGAGACACAGACGATCTACAATGTTCCTCACTATCTTATAAGAGAACTAGACTACCTCGACTGGTTAAGAGCCCCTCACAACACGCACAAGAAATTTACATACGCACCGCATCATATGATGAGATGCGTCGTCAACCGTTGCTCACCTCATCTCATCATATGATGAGATGCGTCGTCATTGAGTTAATCATCTAGAAATAAGGCTTGTTCAGGAGTACAAACCGCTGCATGAGCGCTTCATGTTGGCAATTGAGCGCTCTTTGCCTCTCCTGAACACCTACAGATTTAGTGCAGCGCTTCACTTGTTAAAGGGGAGATAAATCTTCTCCTCCGCATGTTGTGTTGCTAGATGCTAAGAAAGGATTTTCTTTACCACCGATATCGTTTATGCACGTTTAAATGTATTCTGCATGAATGAAGTCCACTACTGTGTCATCCTTACTTGCCATTACTTGCGCATACAGAGCGCTTGGGGCAAATAATGCCCGTTCCAGTCCCAAAATGATGTTTCTGAGGGTTATTTTACGCAGCGATGGTCAGTGCGGGATCGAAGACGCCATTTTGAAAATCGTGTGAATCACCTCGGATCTGTGATGCACAGCGCTGCTCAGCGCTGAGTGAATCACGCCCCAAAATTGCTGTTCAGGAGTGAAACCCGTGCAGCGCTGAGCAGCACTTTGCAGCGCTGAGCAGCGCTGCGCCTCCTGAACAAGCCTTAATTCAAGAATATCAGAGGCTGACGCACTGACAAGCAGGTCGCGGAGCAATCCCACTTCCTCCTCAAACTTCTCTAGTTTGATCTGAGTCAGACTACGGGTCCATTTAATCAGAGATGATTGCTGTCAACTTTGCTCATCAGAATCTCTGGATCTAGGTCACTCTCATTGTCCTATTCCAGGTCAAACAGCAGTAATTCAGCGCTTTCTGCATTGCTATCTTCGCAAAAATCTGTGATGGGCCTGGCTGGGGCTTGCCCGACATTGCGATGTTTAAAAAGTTCAGAAAAATTCACTTGATCGCCAAAAATTAATGATCAAAATGGCGAGATTACCGTTACCATGGAAAACATGGCAGCTTCCACAGAATAGCCATTTTTGCAGGACGCACCAGGTCGTCCGGTGGTAAGAGGATTAAATGTATTTTTCAGGTGAATTATATAGGACATGAAATTTTCCCTCCAGGTTTACTGGAGGTCCTACAGACTTTATCTGTCTGTGTGTCTGTCTGTGTGTCTGTCTGTCTGTCTGTCCCGACTTAACGGCTGATATCTCAAAAACTACTGGATGGATTTCCCTGACATTTTGCACACTTACTGGAAGTTACGTCCAATTGAATGTATCAAATTTTGAGAATCGAGGTTTGAAAAGAAATTGGTTTTTTAAGGTCGTAAACTCGAAAGCACCTCCCTAAATAGTCAATTGATGGAATGGCGAAATGGAAAATGTGTGATGTCATCAATAACGTGACGAGATTTTATCTGTATCATCTGTCTCTCTGTCCCGACTTAACGGCTGATTTCTCAAAAACTACTGGACGGATTTCCTTGACATTTTGCACACTTACTGGAAGTTAGGTCCGATTGAATGTATCAAATTTTCAGAATCGAGGTTTGAAAAGAAAGTGATTTATTTAGGTCGTAA
>JAWQFJ010033604.1:57500-100000 GCA_034096865.1 Theodoxus fluviatilis
CAGGGAATGCTACTATCCACAGCAAAACCTTGCTGTTGATGAGAGCATGATGCCATGGCGGGGTCGTGTGGCTTTCCGCCAGTTCATCCCGAAGAAACCTATCCGCTATGGCATGAAGCTCTATTGTTGCTGCGAGTCCTCTAGTGGATACATCTGTGAGATGAAGCTCTACACAGGCAAGGAGGGAGGCTCTGTGGAAGCTGGTCATGGTGCCAATGTCGTGAGGTACGTGACCAGAGCATTCATGGGGAAGGGTCACACCATCTACATGGACTCCTTTTTCAGTAGCCTGGCCCTGTTCCAGAGCCTTTTGCAAGAGGACACGACTGCCTGTGGAACTGTCCTCAGGCACAGGAGAGGAAACCCTCCTTCACTGAAGTCTAAGACACTGAAGCTGGCAAAAGGGGAGTATGCTGTCAGGCAGAAGGGGAATGTGATAGCCATGAGGTATCAGGACAGGAAAGACTGCATGCTCATGAGCACAATCCACAATGCTGCTCCCATCAGGACAGGGAAGAAAAGGAGGGATAGGTTGGGAATGACAGTGGATGAGATGAAACCAACTATGGTTCAGAGGTACAATGAGAACATGGGGGGGGTAGATACTTTGGATCAGAAATTGAGTTACTACTCCTTCAATAGGAAAACTATGAAATGGTGGAAGAGGGCAGCAACACATCTCATCCACATAGCAAAGGTGCAGGCACACATCCTGTGCAGAAAGGGGGAAAGAACATTTCCCAAGTAGATTTCACCCTTGAGTTGATTCTTCAACTCACAGGTGAATCTATGGAAGCAGGCCCCTCTCCTGGACCATCAGGTGACCAAGACCCATCACCTGAAGCATCCACCTCTGCTGGCCCAACATCCAGCTCAGGTCAGCTCCCAACCCAGGAGTCATCTGCCCATGAGCCTTCAAGAAAAAAGAGGAAAACCACCATGCCGTTGCAGTCTCAGCGCCTGCAACATCCAGACAACAACCACTTCCTGGATGAGATACCTTCCACAGGAAAGAAACTCAGGCCAACCAAGAACTGTGTGTGCTGCACTGTGTACTCTGGCAGAAGGAAGCAGTACATACACAGGAAGGAGACCAGGTACCAGTGCCGCGCCTGTGAGGTCCCACTGTGTGTCACTCCCTGTCACATGGTGTTCCACACGCAAGTAGATTATAAACGAGCGATGCGGCGTCACCGAGAAGACAGGTCACCTGCTGAGTCTGACACAAGTGGAGAGGATGAGTAAAATGCTTTCTTCTGCCAGAGATCACTGTGGCTTAGAAGTTGTAGATACATGTGCTTACCAGAAATAGTTTGTTTTTTTAAATTCATGTGTACATAAGCTGTAGTTGGAGAGTGAATTGCTCTGATTACAAATGAGAAATGTTGCATTTTTGACAAGGTAGATTTACACCTGATTTATAACATCACTTGTGTACAAATTGGCTGAATTTTATGGGTACTAGACCAGTAGTTAGGTAGCTATGAGTGTTATTGGATATCATCCCAATCAGGACAACATTTGGAATAATTCTTGTAGAGCAGAGGTTGTCTTTGGTTTGGCATTGTTGCTCAGAAATTTTTTTTTCCTTTTTGGTGGGTTGCATTTGAGGCTAGCATCCTTAGCTTGTGCTCTACTGTAAATATTTGTTAATTATCAGGTGTAATATTGTGTTTTAGATCTTGCAATGTCAGGTTTTGGTAATTTTTCCTGGATTGTTCCCCTTTGAAAGATGGCTGCCTCCTTGTTACCATGACAACCTCCAAAAAAAGTTGTGGGTAGAAGCAGACAGTACTTGTGTACAAGTTGGCTAAGTTTTATGAAGATTAGACCAGAAGTTAGGTAGTTATGAGAAGTTTTGTGTATCATTCCAATGAGGGCAATTTTTGGTCAAAAACCGCATAGAGCAGAGGTTGTCTTTGTCATGGCATTGTTGCTCAGAAACCTGTTTTCTTGCCTTTTTTGTGTTATTTATGTGAGGCTAGCATCCTTAGCTTGTGCTCTACTGTAAATATTTGTTAATTATCAGGTGTAATATTGTGTTTTAGATCTTGCAATGTCAGGTTTTGGTAATTTTTCCTGGATTGTTCCCCTTTGAAAGATGGCTGCCTCCTTGTTACCATGACAACCTCCAAAAAAAGTTGTGGGTAGAAGCAGACAGTACTTGTGTACAAGTTGGCTAAGTTTTATGAAGATTAGACCAGAAGTTAGGTAGTTATGAGAAGTTTTGTGTATCATTCCAATGAGGGCAATTTTTGGTCAAAAACCGCATAGAGCAGAGGTTGTCTTTGTCATGGCATTGTTGCTCAGAAACCTATTTTCTTGCCTTTTTTGTGTTATTTATATGAGGCTAGCATCCTTAGCTTGTGCTCTACTGTAAATATTTGTTAATTATCAGGTGTAATATTGTGTTTTAGATCTTGCAATGTCAGGTTTTGGTAATTTTTCCTGGATTGTTCCCCTTTGAAAGATGGCTGCCTCCTTGTTACCATGACAACCTCCAAAAAAAGTTGTGGGTAGAAGCAGACAGTACTTGTGTACAAGTTGGCCAAGTTTTATGAAGATTAGACCAGAAGTTAGGTAGTTATGAGAAGTTTTGTGTATCATTCCAATGAGGGCAATTTTTGGTCAAAAACCGCATAGAGCAGAGGTTGTCTTTGTCATGGCATTGTTGCTCAGAAACCTGTTTTCTTGCCTTTTTTGTGTTATTTATGTGAGGCTAGCAACCTTAGCTTGTGCTCTACTGTAAATATTTGTTAATTATCAGGTGTAATATTGTGTTTTAGATCTTGCAATGTCAGGTTTTGGTAATTTTTCCTGGATTGTTCCCCTTTGAAAGATGGCTGCCTCCTTGTTACCATGACAACCTCCAAAAAAAGTTGTGGGTAGAAGCAGACAGTACTTGTGTACAAGTTGGCCAAGTTTTATGAAGATTAGACCAGAAGTTAGGTAGTTATGAGAAGTTTTGTGTATCATTCCAATGAGGGCAATTTTTGGTCAAAAACCGCATAGAGCCGAGGTTGTCTTTGTCATGGCATTGTTGCTCAGAAACCTGTTTTCTTGCCTTTTTTGTGTTATTTATATGAGGCTAGCATCCTTAGCTTGTGCTCTACTGTAAATATTTGTTAATTATCAGGTGTAATATTGTGTTTTAGATCTTGCAATGTCAGGTTTTGGTAATTTTTCCTGGATTGTTCCCCTTTGAAAGATGGCTGCCTCCTTGTTACCATGACAACCTCCAAAATAAGTTGTGGGTAGAAGCAGACAGTACTTGTGTACAAGTTGGCCAAGTTTCATGGAGATTGAAGCTTTGGATGAGACACAATAAATTTTTTTTCAAACGCATGTGAAATTTTGCTTTTTCTTTAAGGCAGCCCCAGGCAGTAGGAGGTAGTTGCTTTAAGGCAGCGCTAGTCAGAAAAGGGTTAAGTCGATGGGAACTCCTGTGTCTCAGGCGGCTTCGCCGCCTTCGACACAGTCGTCCAAATTCTTCAGCCGCCATCTTGTTTTTCTCGTGACGTAACCATGACAACCAAAAAATTATTGCGCAGATCTTCATCATTCGACTGTACCTACTTACACACCAAATTTCGGTCAAATCGGAGCACTTTGAGTTTTCGGCGGCCATCTTGTTTGTGCCCACTTCCGGTTACCATGGCAACTCCATTTTTTTAACCCCACCCTAACCTGAACCCGGCCAACACCTAACCCCACACCAAGTTTCATCTAACCACACACCAAATTTCGGTCAAATCGGAGCACTTTGAGTTTTCGGCGGCCATCTTGTTTGTGCCCACTTCCGGTTACCATGGCAACACCATTTTTTAATCCCACCATGACCTGACCCCGGCCCACACCTAACCCATACCAAGTTTTAAGTTGATGGGAACTCCTGTGTCTCAGGCGGCTTCGCCGCCTTCAACACAGTCGTCCAAATTCTTCAGCCGCCATTTTGTTTTTCTCGTGACGTAACCATGGTAACCGGAAAATTTGTTCACAGATCTTCGTCATCTGACTGTACCTACCCACACACCAAATTTCGGTGAAATCGGAGCACTTTGAGTTTTTGGCGGCCATCTTGTTTGTGCTCACTTCCGGTTACCATGGCGACACCATTTTTTTAACCCCACGTTGACCTGACCCCGGTCCACACCTAACCGCATACCAAGTTTCAAGTCGATCGGAATAAAACTGTGGAAACGTATGAGTGTCACACACACACACACACACACAGACAGACACACACACAGACAGCGAAAATATATATAGAGATTATGTTCATTTTATTCAAATCTCCTCACCTCCGTTTTAAGACTCCCTCCAAATTAAGACCTGATTCGGTAGGGTTTTCAAAGGTCGCAAAATAGAGATTTTACTGTATATGCATGATGTTTATATTTTGGAACTGATAAGTAGCATTTTTCAAAGGCTCATATTCAGAATTCTGTTTGGGAGGGATAGATTTGTGTAATTGTTTTATGCATTGTTTACCATTTATAATTTATGCATATTTTTTCTTCAAACTCATAAAATTTCATAATGATGTCATGACCAATTGTCACTTATTATATTGAATGAAATCTATTTGAAATATTATTGATAAATTTCTGCTTTGGAGATCCAGGTAGCTTTTGTTGGCTTAGAAACTGTGAGCTGCTTGCTTCCATCCTTGCCTCCTGTTGTCAGGGGTGGGTTGGATATGAAAAGAATGGAGCAGTTGTACATGCATAGGGGTTGAATGAGAAAGGGTTGGAACTGCACTGAGTAATAACTGGATAAAAAGAAGCATATAGTGGCATACAAATCCCACTCCTTAAATGAATCAAGACCTAAAACATCTTCCATCAATGGTATTCCTTTACCGATGTTTTGGGAATGGTCACTTCTTAAGGTGTTAAGTACACTGCTGTCTCTTACAGCACCCATCATCAATGAGAATGGGCTTGATGGGAGGGTGGACCCTGGAACTCAGTATTCCTTTGACATCATCGCTGGTGTCAGGAAACGAAAAAACACGGAATATGAAAGCGATGAAGAAATACCCGAGATCTTCACTGCCCCAGCCAATGACATCTACCGAAGCCGACAGCAGAAGAAAGTCAAGATGTGAGAGACGGCATTGGATGGAGTGTTGCACTGAGAAGAAGGATTGAGAGCACTTGGATGGAGAGAGGAAGGGAAAAACTATATATTTTCTGAGGATTCCAGGTTGAAGGTGTGAAAGATGTGAAAATTGTCATGGAAGTTGTGATGAGTTTGTTTGGAATGCATGCAACGAGGTGACTGTGGTGATGGTTGGTGAGTGCATTTTACCTTGGTTACCCAGGAAGGTGAAGCCATGCATTTTATGAACCAATGGCCCTTGACTGACTGACTTTGTGTTGACTTTCCATGTGTTCAGAGAGGATTTCATAGTGGCAGCAGAACTGTATGTAGAAATTTTCCCAAGCTCTTCTGTAAAGATTTCCTTTTCGTGTGTGAGCATTTTCGTCTTGTCTTTTTTAAATATTAACTTGAAGCATCTCCATACAATGATACAGTGCTGTATAGATAAAGCAGACTTGTTGCCGTGCGTTTCCATAGCACTCACAGGACTGCAGTCTTGTTGCCATGTGTGTCCATAGCACTTACAGGACTGCAGACTTGTTGCCATGCGTTTCCATAGCACTAACAGGAATGCAGACTTGTTCCCACGCATTTCCATAGCACTCCACAGGTCTGCATGGTCACCCATGTCAAAATGACATTTACCAGTACTATTTTGGGACACTCTGCTTTCTTTATGTGGCTGGTAATTAGCTTGCATTATCCTGCTTCAGATCTGTTGAATGGGAATTTCACACCACACAATATTGAACTCTGTCCATTTTGAGGTCTTGATAATCAACTACTGTTCTGAACTACATGGAACAGTGTGTGCTTACACTTAAAGACCATTATCCAGTTGAAGCTTTTCATTTGGAAGTTACTGTGTTGTGATTTTTACTCAAAAATCAATTGGATGAAAGTCATTTTTCCTTTGTGTGGTGTGCTGGTGTTCTTGCTTGAAAGAAGACAATGATAGAGATGCTTCATGAAATGATTGTTAGGAAGGAAAATGGTATCTTCTGGATGACTGTAAATATATCTGTTCATAACAAATAACAATTACACATGATTCAAGTGCACCTCTAAAGTTAAAACAAAATTCATTCATTGAAAAATCTCTTGGTGGAAATGTGGGATTTCTCCAAATTCGGTCCATAAGCATGAATTTTTCTACGATCCATACAAGTGCAGCAGATAGCTCCAGCTGCTCATTGTCCCCTCTTCAGCCGCAACATCTATTGTCTGGCTGCTGGGGATTCAGCCCTGCTCCAGTAGCTCCGCCTTCGTGTAGCAGTCAACATCTATTGTCTGGCTGCTGGGGATTCAGCCCTGCTCCAGTAGCACCGCCTTCGTGTAGCAGTCAACATCTATTGTCTGGCTGCTGGGGATTCAGCCCTGCTCCAGTAGCACCGCCTTCGTGTAGCAGTCAACATCTATTGTCTGGCTGCTGGGGATTCAGCCCTGCTCCAGTAGCTCTGCCTTCGTGTAGCAGTCAACATCTATTGTCTGGCTGCTGGGGATTCAGCCCTGCTCCAGTAGCACCGCCTTCGTGTAGCAGTCAACATCTATTGTCTGGCTGCTGGGGATTCAGCCCTGCTCCAGTAGCACCGCCTTCGTGTAGCAGTCAAAGAGGCTGCTGGGGAAATTAAATACTAGTTATAATTCTAAGAATAAGGGGGAAATAATGGTAGATCTAAAAGTTTCATGGGAGGAAAAAAGAGTTGAAGTTATTTCCCCCCCCCCCCCCCCTTCTTGTTAAAAATTACATTAATAATATAAACACTGTGCATCGCATGCATTGAACTGAAATTTTTAAAAAACTTACCAATGCAAATTGATGATGACCTTTAATTCAAGTTTTTAATCAGTACACATTGATTTACTTGCTCTCGTGTACTTTGAAAATAAAGTACACAATTCATATCTAGCCAAAATGGCCACCCCACCGGTCCCCCCCCCCCCCCCCCCCCCCAAAAAAAAAGGGTCAGGGGGGGTGTGTGTGTTCGTTTCTCTAATGATAACGATCTTTAAAATGGTGGGCCTGCTAATCATATTTTTATGGTAAATATAATGAAATGGAAAAACGATGGTGAATACAGCTCAATTTCCTACACATGGAGTATCCCCCTTCTAGTCAAGCAGAAAAGAAGTCACTTCTGTGTAGTTCTTTTCTCTCTCTGCTGCTGCTCTCCTCTGTGCAAGAACACATATCATCCTCAGTCAACTCAAACTGATAAGGATGAACCACCTACTGCTACTTCTTATGGTGTGATCATTATTTTACATTTCCTATGATGCAAGACAATATAATTATGGTGGCAATAGCGCATCAAAAGCTGACCAAAGCATTTATGCTAATGCCTCAAATGTTTCAGTGCAGTCATTAGCCACAGAAAATCTCAAGGACAAATTTTAGAATTGGGGCAGCTTGCACCTCATTGGTGCAGTCTTTGATCATTTACAATTTTGGTACATTGATACAAAGGAATAATATGATATTTTAATCAAGAACATTTGAAATACATGGGCAGGAGAACACTTCTGCCCAAATTTATACTGAATGTACAGGAACTGATGTGAAGCAAGACTGTCATTGATGATTGACAGGCAATGTGTCCAATCAAGCAATGTGTGTCTGAATTCCAAAGTCCTGTTGACCCAGTGATCAGGGGGTAAAGCATAACACGGATTTAGACCAGGACGTTAGAGATAGACCTCTGTACAAAACCTGTAGTGTTTGACCATTTTTGCCTGCAGAGTGCTAACTGTTCCCTCAGCAGTGTCAGGCCGCGGGAGGTACTGCCAGGTAGAATAAAGAGTGCTGATGAGCATAGCTTTGGCTGTGTAGTGTGTTCAGTCAGTCTTGTTTTTGTGGTGGTGTTTTGATTTTCTGTCGTGACATGTCAGTAAGCAGCTTTCTAAAGCATGGAAACATGATGTGGTAGTGTCATGAAAAAAAGAAAAATGCATGTCATGTTTATACTTCATTCATCTTGCACCTCACAATGTGTGCGAGCATTCCATTGCTTGCTAAATGTGTCCATGCTTGAGGAACAAGGCTAAAGTCGACAAAGCAGTTTTTGAGCAAATGCTGAGACAAGACATCAACACATTCAGTCGCAAATTTGCTTTCCTAAACTTCACATTACTGTAAAAAATTAAAAATAAAAGGAAATATGTTCGTTATGAAAATGCTAGTCTTTTTTCCTGGAATGTGCATTAATAAATAAATAATATCATTTTGTCACTTTTCCGGTTTTAACCCTGTTTTATCATGCATGGTCACAAATCTGCATCAGTCGTAAAAAGAGGAACCTTAGCATTTGTCTCCACCGTCTTGTCTAGCTGAGAAAAATGTGAATTGACGAATCACCTTGGCATGAACTAGAAGTGTGTTTGCTGGTAGCTTTGGATAGGCCTTTGTGGTAAGGGTAATCCAGTGGAAACATGATCGTTTCTATGATGTGGTTACCAGTTCTATAGCCTTCATTCTGACTTGAAACGTCACGGCGTTAAGTGAATGTGCATTGCGCCACGTCATCAACCTTGCTTGAATCGTGGAGGTTTGGAAGATCATCAGACATGCCATGAATTACATTAAAAATGAGATGGACACATGGTACTTGTTCTGTCTTTTTTATATAAAAAAGCCTTGTGTGGTATTTGTGGACACAGCTGGTGTTTGGTGGGGACAACGTTCACCTGCACTCATCGTTAGTTTCCTAGAACTACAAGAAGAGAAACGGTTCAACGGGCCAAACCCCTTCCACAATGGTGATGTGCAGGGAACCGCAGCAAGCTGAAGTCCTTTGGAGAACAAACTGCGGCCAGAGCTGCTCCATGCCCCATCACCGACTGGGGGGTAAGGGGACACTCAGGTGCCTGTCAGTCGTCAACAGTGACCAGGCACACTGTGAGGAGGTCTGCCTCACTGAAGCGCAGGCTGGGAGTGTCAAAAGGAGGAAGCCTGTCCACCAACGCTTGTAGACTCCCACATTCCACAGACTGTCCCCTGGTTGCCCTATGGTGCGCCACATTCCCCCATGTTCCCTTTCAACCAAATCCAGCAGGATGCCTTCTCTGCCACTTCGACCATGGCCCTCGGGAACGTCAAAGTCTGTATCTTAGGGAGACCAGGCTGCCTGCAGACCTGTGAGCATGCAGAGTAAGCAATGATACCTCTCGCACCCATATTTCAGGCAGGAGCAACCTCCGCAGTCAAACTGGCTACCAGAAAGCATCTGGACTAGATCATTCCATTAAATCAATTTGTATGAAAAATTCTTAGTGGTGCGGATTTGGTCACTCACTGCAGCTTGACATCAATCCAAACCCCCCAGGAGTACCAATAGCGGCCAAGCCAAGCACAATGAGAAACCGATCACTGCATCCATCCCCAACAGGCATCTCTACACTCATCTATCCTTGAAGAGAACCATGAACACGGTCCAAAAAATTTTCAAGAGACTAAACAGTTTTCAAATTGCTCGAGATTCCCTTGGGTTTATAAAACGGCAACACATTCTGAGAACTTTGACTGAACACTACGCCTGAAATCTTTCTCGAAGATTCTGTCCGGTCGAATGTCGCCTGAGACCAACGGATTGCAGACTGTCAAGGCAAGGGTGCATTTTTATATTGCGTCTTTTCACCCTTTGGTAGGCGCTCAAACCGCGCACTGCGATTCGTCTTGGCGTTAGGCAACTTTCCTTCTGGCATGCTTTGCCTGGCGTGTGGCAAGAGGGACAGCTTTTAATGCACAAAATGGATGACAGAAATACCTTGTTTGGCAGCACTTGCCCTTCACATTTCCTGGCAATGTGCGTTAGAATGCATGCTACCGTCAATATTTCTGCCCTTCCGAACTCAATAAGTCAATTATGGTCACTCGCCCACTCACTAGTAGGGTGTGATTTTGCAGATGGGGACCCATTTTGTTTGATGCATAACATAACATTTTGTTATGCTCGAAGAAGAGCGTGTACGAAAACTGTGACCTCTGTAAATCTTTTGTCGAAAGAACTCATTCCTTCCCAGATTTTAAGCTCCTAAGTACATTTATGTGCCGTCACTCAGAAAGCTACTTATGGACAATGTCGAGAAGGCATAGTAAGGAAACGGAAGATACTCTCAATATATCGTTAGACAGGAATGCAGTTTCTTTCGGTCAATGGTTTCACATAAAAGCACGAGGCATTGCGAGAAAAACGACGAAGAATGATAGACGTAAAAAACCGAACAACCCCTTTATTATTTACGCAGTAATTTTCTCCACAGTTTCATCTGCAACAACAATTTAATGGTCGGATCGGTCCATCAACTGCACAAGCAGCACGATGATATCACGTAGAACACAAACTTATAGTGCACACTCTGACGGTGTGTCCTGCAGTTTCTTTATCTGGGTCATAAAGCTCTCCACCACGATAGTGCATCATATGAACATCATGTGACCTGCCCAAGTACACGAGCTCACCTTGCCCTTGGGCAAGAAGCAGTACTGACCTGGAAAAGACTGGGGCTGCTATTCACTGCGAATTTGCCACCTGTCTTCTCTTAGAATTTCACTCATGAAGTGATTTTTCAAACAACTGCTGGGGAAAGAGTGTCGAGGCCAAGGAAGGTCTACAGGGTCTCTAGCCAGGGAGTGCAAGGAAAGTGACGGCCAGATCAGCGGAAGGCCTTATAGGGTCTGCTCCATGCGTCCTATACAGAGGCGTTGCGGTAGTTTCATGTAGTCAGGCATTAACATCTGATTCTACTTCTAGCTCAGCTGACGGTTGCCGCTGAAAACCATGGCCTTTGCAAACTAACAAACGCTAGAACCCAGGAAACTATCTCATTACATTTTACAGTGGGTTTTTTTTTTTGGTAGACCAATTAAACACAAGCAAAACAAAACAAAAAGCAAGTGAATATCTTTCTTAGTTCCTGAGTTATGAACAGTTTAAGATAAACGCCGTCGCTGCGCCATTGAACACTGAAAGATAGAACCATTTTAGCAGCATAGACCTTCAACTTAAAAGTAGCTAAGCATACTGAACTTTTGAAAATCAGTTCCCATGTCCCAGGAATAGAAGAAAAACACAGTTTCAGCAATCAATGTTGATAATTGTTTTATTACTGAGCATGCAAAGTTGACCAAAAAACATGTTTTAAAATGCGTCACGAACAGGCAACTTTGGACCATCAGAAAACAAACAATATTTATAGCAATGTCTGAAACTTGAAAACATTGCTAACATACAAACATAGACCATGCCCAATTTTTTTCTGGAGGCCGGGGTGAGCGGTTTCTGATGGTGGCGCGATGGCTGTTCATGCGCTGGCGGAGCTGTTGACTTGTTTCCCCGATATACCATGCGTCCCGGCATCCTCTGCAGCAACGGAAGTAGACCACGTGGCTGGAGGAGCACGAGTACCGGCCCCTTACTTACCCGGGCCACTCCACCTCTGACATGCTTGTCAGCGTACTGAGGGGTTGACTGACGCCCAGTGGCTGAGCTCGCGCTCATTACAAAATTCCAAACCCACGAAAACGGTCTAAATAGGGACATGGGATTCCTGACTCACTATCAATGAAGCTGTCCCCGCACGCACGTTTAGTGCAGTCCCTGCTGTGGCTGTCCCCCGCTGTAGTGTCTTCACCCTTTCACCCCTTATACGAAATTCTCCTTGCAGCCTCCCTCACTGAACTGTCCTCAATACTTCACCGCCCTGCACGTGATTCATCTGCCCCTATCACTATAAATTTCTATCCCATAGCCAGCCTTGTCACTTTGGCCTGACGAAGAAGTTGTTACTTCAAAAGCTTGCCAGAAGAGACCCAAAGCGCCGCTGCACGCCTCTGCCAACCCACCACCTCTCCATCTCGAAGTGGGAAACCCTTCCCTCATCGGCTGCAGAACCACCCCCAAACGGCCCTTTTCAGGGCCTAGTCGGCTCAAGAAATAACAGTTATCGGTTGCTTGTCGTTAATTCTCTTTCAGTCACACTATACAACCGACCCCGGCACTCCACTATTCATTGATCTGATTAAGGGGGTCTGTGCACTCTTGTGTGTCTTGACGATGATAGTGAAGTCCTGCAGCTGCCCAAAATAAGTTGTTGAACCTGCATGTTTTCCCTGAAACTTGTTACTGCAGAATTCTTTCCCACAGTCAGGTAGCAGGCTTCCCAGCAGTCCCTCATGCCGTTTTTGTCCTCCCCACGTGGTCCAAGGATGTCGCAAGCTGTGCAGACATACCTCATTGCAGACCATTCTGTGGTCTTGAAAAAGCTGAGCCATGGCAGGGCATCTCTTCCCAAGTTTCTCACCACTTTCTTTCTCTTCATTCGTCAGCACATTCTTGCATGCAGTAGCCAACACCAGAAGGTAGTGGGCATTACAATGCAAAAACTCCAGCCCCTCGTCAGTCTGGAGAAGCAGGTGGAGCTCAGCCTACATGCTTCTAGGAAGCGACTTTTTCACGGCCGCTCGATCCGACATGACTGATGTCAAGCTGACGAGCATCTGCAGGAACATCTGTTGGGCATCCTCTCCTGTGTAAATTTCTGAAATCTTCTCCAGCATTTGGATTGTGATATCAGCTAGAGTTGATGTCTCCGATGTGGCCACGGGGATGAATCCGAGAGAGAGGGTCCCTTCACTGGTGGTGACCTGTTAGCACACATATTTTAACACCATCACGACTAGTGCCGACGACATGCGAATCCCAATGGTCCGTCCTCTGGAACGTGTCGGCGACATGAGCCTTGCTCAAGACATGCACTTGATCTGCAAACATGAGAGCACTGCATTACAAGGGCAAATCACTTTCTGGAACTCGGTCAGCACAAATGTTTTCGACAACAGTCCTAATCACAACGCCACTCCTGTGTGCTGGCACTTCGCACTCTCCCATCAAGGCCATGGTGGTAATTTTGGCCTCTTTCTTGAAGTGTCCAAGCTCGTTCTTCGGTCTGATCTTGGCGTCATCTCCTTCCAGCACTATAGGGATAGCTCTCTCAGCTTCAACTTGAAGTTTTTGCTTCACATTGTCCAGCTGACGCTTTGCGTCAGCCTGGGCCATCTGTTGCTTTCAAAGCTGCTCTTTCAGCCGTTGATCGTTGTCATCTTTGTCCTGCAGCTGAGCTTCCTTTTCCTGTAGCTGTGTCTTCAGCTCCTCCAAATTGGTTTCTCTTCGCTGCAGCTTCTTCTCCACCCCTCTGTCCCTACCATAGTTTAGTCTCTGGAGATCTCATCCATGTGTTCGTTTCCTGCAAGAATCTTTTGTTCAAGTTCGGCCACTTTGGCCTTTAGGCGATCGCAGTCTACCACAGGCTGAGCATTAGTGCTCCGCAGAGCCTGCAACAGTGGCTGGTTGTCTCTGTTCAGTTCAAGGAGTACAGTGCAGCGCAACTGTAAACTAGCAACTTCAGTCTGAAGGTCTTCCTGTTTTCTCCTTGCTGCATAGAGCTGCTTGGTGCCCTCCGCCAGCTTCAACACACAGTCATGTTGTTGGCCCGATTCTAGTGCAAAAGATGATGATGATGATGATGATGATGATGATGATGATGATGATGATGATGATGATGATGATGATGATGATGATGATGATGATGATGATGATGATAATGGAGCAGATGCAGACGAAGGTGGGAAAGGGGAAGAAATAATAAAGTTGTCATATTTCTCTTTTCCTGCAGGTCAAAACACACCAGCTTGCAGTTTAGCATTCTTCTTGTTTAACTTTGCTGCTGCATTTGCTACAATTGCTTCAGATCGGGCACTGATGCCAGTCAGCTGAAACCACCACTTGGAAACATCCCCAAATGTACAGTTCTCTCTCTCCTCTTCAGCAAGAGTAGATCTTTCAGAAGACCAAATGTGAAGTTTTGGCACGGAGACACAGGTAGTCCCTCCAGAAGGCCTGCCCTATCTACACCCTTGCAGAAAAAGTCCAAGTTTGTCTTGCAAATGCAGTGTTACAGCTGGAGCAGAGGGTGTCTGCACATGTCTTGCTTTTGCTGATACAAGCAAGTATCTCAACCTTGCAATCGGTGCTCCTGGGAACAACTTGCCGAGGAAGATTGCTGCCTCATCAAATGTCTTTCCTGCTTCCTCTCTCGCCTCCAAGACGCAGAGTAGTATATTATCCGTCAGGGAAACTAATGGAAACTTGGGGCGTCTGCCTTTTCCAGATGCAAAAAACACTGCCTTCAATTTGTCACGTACTGCATCATCTGAAAAAAAGAGGAACAAATTAATGCACACATACTACAACTCAAGCAGTCTACGCATTCATTCTAAACGGAATGAATCGGCCTACGAACATGTACGACAACTGACAGTAGGGCTTCGAGTAGGACTGATAGTGATACTGACAACTGACAGGTCTAGATGATACAGAATACTCAGTGAGATACTGAGGAGTGAGAATAGAGATGGTTCTCTCATGAGTCATTTCTAAATCCTGAAAATGGAATTTAATATTTTTCATTCATTACTGGGAACATATATCCAAGGTACTATTGATTTTTTGACTGGATGTATTGAAGCACAGTGAAATAAAATAATAACGTCCTGAACAAACAGGCCTACAACAGATTCGTTCTGACAGTTTTGTCCCCCTGTGGGTGGGGGGTAAGAATTGACCCATCGTGTCTCCCTACGCAATTCATAAGAGGCGTATAACTAGGTACACCGGTACTTGATTTGCGTTTATTCTATAAACTGTACTAGTGATTTTCGTGCTTGATGGCCTTACGTGGCCTACAAAGACTGAAAGGCCGTAAAACACCATCTATCTGACAGTTTACCTCCCTACCACTGGCCAAAGGGGGCATAGGCCTTAGGACCGCCAGCAACCTGGCACTCCCCGCCTTTCTGGCCTCTGTCAACTCCAGCAAGCGGCTCATCAATGCCATCCTCGGCCAAAACACGGCCGACGATTTAGCTCCAGAGGACGCTCTTGGCCGTTGGAGACAGAAGGGGCTCCCAGACGCTGAGATCCCGGAATCCCAGCACAGTTGGGACCGCACTGCTAGACGAGCTGTTGCGAACGAGCTCAGACCCCGCCTTTACCAGCTTCGTTTGGTTTGTCTGGTCTCGGCCGCACAACCCAACAGCGGTTGCTGACTACACGCCATTCCCGCCACTTCTCTCGGCCCCCTCCTAAACGACGAGACGCTGAGGATCGCTGTCTCTCTCTGCCTCGGCCAGCAGATGTGCCAGAGCCACCCCTGTCGATGCGGCAGGATGGTCGACATCTACGGCCTGCACCCGCTTTCATGCCGCTACAGTGCTGGGAGATTCCCACGCCACGCCGCCCTCAACGACGTCATCAAACGGTCGCTCAACTCCGCTGTACTCCGTTTTGGAACCGGTTGGTCTCGACAGAAGAGACGGGCGGCGCCCCGACGGCGTGACTGTATTCCCATTCAAGAATGGCAAATCACTTGTTTGGGACGCCACCTGCTCTGACTCTTGCACCGTCTTCAATGACAGACTCCGCCATCGACCCAGGCCACGCCAGTGGGTCTGCCGAAGGGACGAAAAGGAGGAAATACGCCTCTATCACGGAGCAGTACCACTTCGTTCCGTTCGCTGTCGAAACGACTGGAGTGGTCGGACCGGCAGCAACGAAACTTATTCGAGAGATCGGCCAGCGGATAGCACTGTCGACCGACGACCCACGCCAAACACAATTCGAGTTTCAAAGAATCTCGCTGGCAATCGCGAGGAGCAACACGTTCGCGCTCATGGCGTCGGCCAAGCGTGAGGCTGCCTGTGATCCAAAGCTGAGGGGTTTCCCCTGTCTCTGACCCTGGGGTTGTGTGTCTCATGGGTTTGCCATCCATGGCGTGGTCATGCTCCTCCCTCGCGGAGAAAGTGACTTATTGTGACGTTGACAACAGCGATTGTTTGGTTTCCGTGCATATCGTTCCAGCCAATGCTGGATGCCAGTTTTGATGAACTCTTTCGTTCGTGCCGTGTTTTCTTTTCTCGCGCGTTTGCATTTTAAAACATGTGTAATGGGTCAATGGCCTAAACAAAACCCAAAAAAGTTTACCTCCCCTGACATTCAGTGACAAACACACACCATTGAATAGCTACGCAATCCTACAATTTACTAGCATAAATAAAATAGGTCATATCCAGAAAGCAATAATATACAGTTTTCTATGTGTATTTTACATTAACACAATGTGTATTTGACGAATCGAAATGAGACAAGGCTGTTTGCTCTCTCCCACCCTCTTCAACATCTTCCTGGAAAGAATAATGACTGATGCCCTAAAAGACCACGAGGGGACAGTCAGCATTGGCGGCAGAACAATCATAAACTTCCGTTTTGCTGACGACATAGATGGCCCTGTCGGAATTGAAAAGGAGCTGGAGAACTTAGTGGAGCGCTTAGACACAACCTCCACAAATGTTGGCATGCAGATCAGTGCAGAGAAGACCAAACTGATGACCAACAACACCAACGGCATCAGCACTGACATCAAGGTATGTGGCGAAAAACTGGAAACCGTCAACAGCTTCAAATACCTGGGAGCAATTGTCACAGATGCAGGATCCAAACCTGAAATACTCGCCAGAATTGCTCAGACCACAGCAGCACTCACAAAACTCAAGACTATCTGGAAGGACAGGAACATAGTCCTCAGCTCAAAGATCAGACTGAGGCGTGCCCTGGTCATGTCCATATTTTTGTATGCCTGTGAGTCATGGACACTAACAGCTGACTTGGAGAGAAGGATACAGGCCATGGAAATGAGATGCTTTCGACGACTCCTCGGCATCTCCTACAAAGACCGCATCACAAACGAGGAAGTCCGAAAAAGAATCCGGCAAGCCATCGGGCCCCATAAAGAACTACTGACCACTGTGAAAAGACGCAAACTAAAGTGGTATGGGCACGTCTCATGATCGTCAGGGCTGGCCAAGACTGTGCTACAAGGCACAGTAAAAGGAAGGAGGAGGAGAGGCAGACAAAGATGGGAGGACAACGTCTCAGAGTGGACAGGAATGAGGCTCAGCGAAGCCTTGAGACAGTCTGAGAGGCGAGAGGAATGGAGAGAGCTGGATGCCAGATCATCTGTGGTGCCCCAACGGTCATCCAGACTACGGGACAAGTGAAGTGAAGTGGTGAAGTATTCGACGAAAAGATCATTTTATTGAACTAAGTCGGCACTTCCGGTCTAACAGGAAACGAAGTGAACACTGCGCATGAGAAGCACTTGATTAACTCAGTTATTTTTACACATAATGTAGCATTTTCATAAACATACAACAGATGTTCTAAATTGATTGTTAAAGCAAGCAATTAACAAAGTAATAGCAGGCTTACCGATTCCGCCAGAACTTTTACTGACAATCGCAGGATCACAATCGTCATATGACGATCTTCGCTGGCCATGTTGTGGATCAAAGTTTTTTGAGGGGGGGTGCTTAAAATTGTTTTAGGGTCTTCTCATCGAAGTGGCGAAGCCACGAGTGCGTGCCTGCGAAGCAGGCACGCCCCTCTAGGGGGGTCCGGGGGCATGCCCCCCCGGAAAATTTTGAGAAAAATGGTGCAAATCTGTGCAATCTGGCAGTGCGGTCATTTCCAAGAGTTTTTGTTTGGTCACAGATTCTTCCTGTCTCTGCCCGGGTTTGATTTGTCTGTGCGAGTAGCAAAAGGAAGGCATCTTAATTATAGCAGCACCCCCCCCCCCCCCCTCCCTCCCCAGCTACCTTGGCTGCCAAGTAGAGTGTGCTTATACCAAGTGGAGAGTAGTACAGCATCTGGGCCCAGCATCTTTTAGCCCCCCCCCCCCCCCCCCCCCCCCCCTCCTTCCCAAGCTTTTTACTAACTATACTGTCTCTGCTACCAAGCAAAGTGTGCCGATATCCGATGAGGTGGGAAGTAGATCAACATATTTGAGCAACCCCCCCCCTCCCTCCTTCCCCCAACTCCCGGCTGCCACGGAGGTTTTTTTTTTTTTTTTTTTTTTTGGGGGGGGGGGGGGGTGCTCGAGCACCCCCAGCACCCCCCCTAGATCCGGCCCTGGTCATATGACGATCTTCGCTCGCCATGTTGTGAATGAATGCGTGACTGACGATTTCTACTTGCAAATGGGTACGGCGATTTGATCGGATGGTGTGAAGAGGACACACGATGAATACATCAATCCAGTATCTCAATCGAAAGAGAATGGATTCGTCTTCACTTTCCTGCCAGTTAGGGCGCGAGATCCCCCCCCCCCCCCCCCCCCCCCCCCCCTAGAATCGTCGAAAAACGAACGTGTTTCGTAGAAAAATGGAAGCCGCACGCACAATCTTACTTTTAAAAAGATCAATAAAGCACCATTAGAAAAAACGCTCTCTCGTGATCATGTTGATACTAAATATAGACGTGTAGTGCACATGTCCTACACACACAAGGCCCGCAAACACGAGTACCGAAATCGGCACACAGAAACACGCACGGCTAGTCCAAACTGCCGCGCGCGGCGTTTTGCATGATCGACTATTTTTTATTGGTGTGTGTGTGATGCTTATTTCATCAATCGAAATAAATCTAACTGCAATCGAAAGATAAAAGGTGATTATTTGATTTGGTGAAAGGTTGAAAAAAAAATCGGTGCACTTGTAGCTGAGAAATCACCTTGGGAAAATGACCCAAACTGCGAGATTTGTCACACTGATGGTCATTTTCTGGGGGTCTGCCGCTACCTGATATTATCATTATTGAAATAATTATGATGATGCCCGACGACTGTGGAACAACTTGTTGTTTCAAGGTGTTGTAAGTCGGCAGTGTCAACGAAAGTGACGATCACTCGGGAACAGCTAGTCCCCTGTGGGTTGGGCGTTCTAAGAATAGACCCACCGATTCGTTGGAACCGAATAAATAGGGACATAGTGACTGAATTGCGCTTACTTGGAACTATCCTAGTATTTTTGTGCTTAATGGTCTTACATAGCCTACAAAGGCTGATAAGCCGTAAAACTCCGTCCGTCTGTCCGTCCGCCCGCCCGTCCGCCCGTCCGTCCGTCCGTCCATCCATCCGTCGGGAACTGCCATGGTGGCTGGACTTGGTGATCAAGGCACACAAGATTGACGAGATTGACGCAGGTCAGAGTAGGTTATCATGATGCAGTTTTTCCCCCCTCCAGGCAACACAAGGTGGTTATGACTAAACCGAAACGTTCTTGCGTCCTATTTCTGTCTATCAGTCTTAACTGACTTTTGCAAGGTTCAGTGGCTGCAGTGTTAGTGGTAGTGATATTTACAGTTATGGCGGCGGATGGAGGGTTTTAAAAAAATAATGGATTTTGGGCAGTGGTATGTGATGATGATGGTGTTTGTATCATGAACATATGTGTGCCTGAATTCTGGCATGGGTGCGATATGGTAGATGAATTATGGTAGTTTTGATGCTAATGGTTGCCATGGCGAGGAGAATTGTTCACTGCCTAGCCAACATGGGCAAATATTACACAAAGTTTAATTTCGTAGACAGCCGCCCTTCAATGTTTGGAGCTTTTAATCAAGTTGGTAGGCATAACTCACTGGATGTTACAGGAATTCCTCTTCGATTTGAAAGTCCGCTTGGGAAGTCCTTGGGCTTTTTGCTGAGGATCATGACAGGAGGTTGGCCGGATACGAAGTCTCAGTGCAATTCCTGAAGGGAGGAGGATGTGGAACTACCAGGTGCCGCCAGTGAAGGTGGGACTGGGCTCCCATTTCATGACCCATTTCCAGGTGATGCTGGGAAGCAAGCCGACTGCGTCTACGTTGGTTTGGCACGACACCCAACAATTTAAGATCTTCCGTTGCCTTCAGAGAAGCACATAAGGGCGAGTTTTGGCCAATGACGATTTGGCCGCATAGCCCATATGGGCGAGTATGGTCTATCCCATAAGGGCGAGTATTTTATCCAACAGCCCTCAAAAGCCCCGAGTCTTATAGCTAATGGAATTCAAGGATTTTTTCATCACACACAAGAGTATAAGGAGACATCGTAATGTGTTCAACCACAATTCTTTTTTTTTGTTTTACACTTTTTTATTTCAATAGACATAATACATAGGAAATGCATGTACATTCAGTTCTCAAATGATATGACACTCCATTACAATTCATATGTATACATGCAATTCATACAGCCACACTTACTATTAATTTTTTATTAAAAGAAAAGACATTCTCACGCATTCTCTCATTATGCATAAGGAATACATGCACACACAAATCTCAAACAACATGACATGCCATTACAATTCATATGTGTACATGTAGCTCATACGGCCTTAGCATTTACTATTTTTAATTAAAGGGAAAGCATTCTCACGCATTCTCTATTGTACATTAATAAAAAGATGTCACATTGTGACCTTGCATTCTCGCATGTTTTCATCTGCATTCAGATCCATACTTTCACACATATACCACACACTCAGTCGTACGCACCCATACACAGATATGCACATTCATACCCACTCTTCCCCATTTAAGCATATGTATTTCCTCATCCATGAGAGCAACCAACGGAAAAAGCAAATATCATTTACCCGCTCATACATAATAGGTTCACACATACACATTCGCACTAATCACACAACCTATATGTTTATAAACAGGCAAGTGTATCTGACACTATTAAACAAAAGTTCAACAATGTCATATACGAAAATAAAAAAGCAACAAAAAAGCAAGAAACTAACAACAATAATCTTGCATACAGTGTTGAGCTCAGAACTCACTCAAAATACATATTATCCCTCCAGGTTTACTGGAGGTCCTACAGACTTTATTAGTCTGTCTGTCTGTGTGTGTGTGTGTGTGTGTCTGTCTGTCTGTCCCGTCTCCACGGCTTATATCTCAAAAACTACTGGACGGATTTCCTTGAGATTTTGCACACTAACTGGAAGTTAGGTCCGATTGAATGTATCAAATTTTCAGAATCGAGGCTTGAAGAGAAAGTGGTTTTTTTAAGGTCGTATAATCGAAGCACCTCTCTAAAAATTATTGAAATGACAATTGACGGAAAAGCCAAATTTGACGTCATTAATAACGTTACGTCATTTGCAAGTACAATTTCGATCCTATATGCCAGGACACGAATTTCGAAACACCTGGGGATGGCGAAATTCCAACATGTGCGACGTCATCAATAACGTGACGTCATTTGCGAGGACAGTTTATAGGAGAATTAATTTAGATAGATAGATATGTCCTCAGATGTCTTAGGCTGCGAGGCCTTTATCTGATCTTTTGATCAGTACTTATGGCTACTCTCACTCTCCCTCTGTCTCTCTCTCTCTCTGTCTCTCTGTCTCTCTCTCTCTCTGTCTCTCTCGTCTCTCTCTCTCTCTCTCTCGATCTCTCTCGATCTCTCTCCCACCCACCCTCTTACTCTCATTCTCTCTTGTCTCTCTCTCTCTCTGTCTCTCTGTCTCTCTCTCTCTCTCCTCTCTCTCTCTCTCTCTCTCTCCTCTCTCTCTCTCTCTCTCTCTCTCTCTCTCTCTCTCTCTCTCTCTCTCTCTCTCTCTCTCTCTCTCTCTCTCTCTCTCTCTCCCACCCACCCTCTTACTCTCATTCTCTCTTCCCTTCCTCCCCTTTTCCCAGCTTCCCCCCCCTCTCTCTCTCTCTCACTCTCTCTCTCTCTGTCTCTCTGTCTCTCTCTGTCTCTCTCTCTGTCTCTCTCTGTGTCTCTCTCTGTGTCTCTCTCTCCTCTCTCTCTCTCTCTCTCTTACCACATTTGAATATTTTGCCTCAAGGGCTGAATGTAAGTAAGAAAGGCAATACTGCCTAATTCACTACACTTGTAAAATAAAGTTCGTTCGTTCGTTCTGTCTGTCCTGACTTAAGCGCAACAACTTGGTACTGGTAGTCTGTTGGCTTGGCCTAATGGCAGTGAATCGATAATAAACTTGGCAGAAATAGACCTTAAGTATCCTAAAATGTACAAGACCACTCAAATTTCATGAACTATCATCCATTTTTATACAATTTACAGTGCAAAATATGAAGCGAGGGAGTTTACAGAAAAGAACGTTATAATTCCTTTACAAACACGTAGTAACGTCAGTTGCCAAATGAATGGCTCAGATGGTAAAGCGCTGGACAATTGTAACGTTAGGTCATGTGTGAACGGATTCGAATCCACGCTGAAACTTTTTTCGAACCCGACCTGTTTTTTGTGTTTTTGTGTGTGTTTTTCCCCCCCTCTTTTCTCAAGAGATTGCGGGTTTGAACCCAATTTTTTGTGTGTGCCAAAACCTGGAGGTTCAGCGCCAGCGGTTTTTATTGACAAATCAGTATGTAATATAATCAACAGCTTTATACAACCACAATTCTTTATTCTAAAAATCTAAAAGACTTGGTAGTCCGTATGCCACAGCGCAAGTCATTTGATCACAATTCAACAGGAAGGTTTTTGAATGCCATGGCTTTAACATACTGAATCCTGTTGATGTCACCTGCATCGTAGCGTGCACGTGTTCCTCTCATCTCCTGTAGTTTCTGACGACGATAAGGTCTGACAGCAGGAATTCCTTCTCCAGTCTGGATGGAATTGATTTTGACGTACGACGTCGTTTGGACACCTTTCAACACCGACATGAATTCAAATATAGACGGATGAGAGTGGTAGAAGTGTTCCTGAAAATGCCGATGGAAAGACTCACACGCATTTGTGGTTCGGATGGAGTCGATCTCTGTGTCTGCCCATACTGCAGGAGCGAAAGATGCGTCATCTCCTGCGTATGTCGACAGGACGTAGTCGCAGAAAGATGTACATCGGACATCGTCAGGAGCGTCTACCATGATGTCAAACGCAATAGCATCCTGAATCTCATCTGGGGTCAGGAAGCTCAGACCAAAAAAACGCTTCAACCACGTTCCGATCACAGACTCTGCGTTTTTGTACTCATCTTTTAGACCGAGACTCACGATCTTTCTGTACCACGCCTGAGAGAGATGAAAGTTACAGCCTTTGATGGTGACACCTGGCCAGACCGCCTGGACTGCAGTGTGGGCCGCCTTCTCGAAGTCAAGGTGGATCCACTCAATTTGTAGGTCAAGGCCCTGCTCAGCGCACATGTCACGGATGCTCATGAACATTTCTCGATAGACCATCTCGGCTTTTGAAGGCAGGAGGCAGATCACACAGGGCACATATAGTCCACGGCTGAAGGCATGAAGGATATAGACTTGGTGATAGAATCGCGGACAGGTCTTGAAGGTGCCGTCGCCCAGCACGTGGATGCCTTCAGTACAAAGTAACTGCAAATTTGTCGTTGTTGAAAACATGATGATTCCGGTTCCCGCATCGTTCTTCAAAAGCATGTCTTCGCCTGTGGTGGATATCAGACCATATTCTTGTACACTCTGATGAGTCTCTGCGCGATTCTTTGGAAGTCTTGGCATGTTTTTTCTGCGTTGGTTGTAAATGGCTTTTCTCGCACAATGTAAATCGTTGACATTCACGTGTCGTTGTGTATTTCTGTCCGCAAGTTCTAATCGCATGATCTTAGACGGCCTGTCGAAGAGTTCTTCTGCACCACGCTTCCTACATTTCTTCCGAAACTCATTGACTGCAATTTGCGTCGCGGTCTTCGCCTCATGGACATGGTCATTGGAGAACGTGATGTCTTTGTTGTCGAGGTCTGTTTTACATCTCGCGGGGCATGTGCTGATCGTACATCGCCAGGACTTTGCCCGTCTCGACACAAAGTCTCGTCGATACAGGTAGCCATCAACCTCTAGCGCTGGCTTCCCTTTGTTTGTAGTCGTTTCCTTGATATCAATATCTGCCATCTCTTAAGTTGCTATATATGATCTGACGATCAATCTGTCGTCTTCAACACTGACGAAGTTCGAAACAACACAGGGCTGTTAATGAAATGAGTGAAAATCACGTGAAAGTTGCGTGTCATGAATGATATCCGTTAAGATTCCCTTTAAAATCACGTGAAATTTGCAATCATGTCGCATTCAAATGTTGTGAATGCACGTGTCGATTCACGTTATTTTTGCGAAGCATTGCAATTATAATGTATTCTGAATAGTGAACGTTAACACTCGCCCTTATTGGATACGTAATTTCAATGTTTAATGAAAAAACACGCGCCCAAATGGGTTATCGGAAACTCGCCCATATGGGCTATAAAACTCGCTCGCCCATATGGGCTACTCGCCCTTATGGAAACCTTCGAAGAAAATGGTACCAGACAGTTCGCGGTTGTTTATGGCTGATAGCCAGTAGTTCACCATGAAGGATAAAGCAGTTTGGCAGGAGTGATGGGAACGAAAGCCGGATTGCAATTGATATAATAAGTCAAATTGGTCAAGATACGAGAAAAGATGTTTGTGAACGTGTCTTTCTAGTGGTTTGGAGATAAGAGGCAAAATTGAGATGGACGGTAATCATCGGGTACTGAAGCAGTCTTAGATTTAGGCAGTGGAATGACCTTGACCTGCTGAGGACGAGACGGGAAGATACTGTTTCTTATACACAAATTATAAATGTGTGTCAATGAAGGCAGTATGGCGGGGAGCGAAATTTTTAGTAAATGAGAACTGATGCCATCGAGGTCCGTGGATCGTTTGTTTGGAAGTTGAAAGATGTATTGCATCACCTCATGTGAGGTGACAGTAGGAATATGGAATGCAGCATCATGAGGAAGTCTTTCATTACAGAAATCCTCAATACGTTGAACAATATCCCCTGATAGACCGGGAGTGTGTTTGGTCGATTTTGCATGGATTTTGTCAGCTATTGTCGTGAAGTGTTCGTTGAATTGTTCAGCATTTATAGATGGAGGTATGTTGCAGACTGTTTTGGAAGTTCTTATGAAGGTATTAATTCCGCGCCATAACATTGATGTGTCATTGCCGTTTTCGATTAGCCTTTGAAAATGAGGGTTTTTTTGCATTTCGAACCAGAGTCTTGACGCGGTTTCTTTGCTTCTTGTAAGCCGGGATATCATTGGGTTTTTTTTTCAGTCTATCTCTCGTTTTCATAGCCTGCATGATTTCGTTGGTAAGCCAAGGTGGGAGTTTTAAATGCTTGACTCTCTTCCGTTTCATAGGAGCATGTCTTTCTACAGTTTGGAGAAATAGGTCATACCAGAAATGAAGGGCCATGTCAGGGTCAGAATAGTTGAGGACATCATGAAATGACATTTGTTTTAAATTGTCAAGGAATGAATCAGCATCAAAATGTTTAAAGGATCGATAGTGAATAGTAGTGTGCGTTCTCTTTGGACTTCTTTTGACTTTAGAGGAGAGGGAGCATAGTGTGGGAAAGTGATCACTTATCCCTAATTTAGGTACCTGTATACTTGTCAAGAGGTTTTCAGTGTTTGTGTATATATGGTCTATGAGAGTGGATGAGTCATGGGTCACTCTTGTGGCTATGTCGACCACTTGTTTGAGTCCGAATAACGAGATGGTAGATTTCCATGTATGCTGGGGTTTGAACAAAGAGAGAGAGAGAGAGAGAGAGAGAGAGAGAGAGAGAGAGAGAGAGAGAGAGAGAGAGAGAGAGAGAGAGAGAGAGAGAGAGAGAGTGAAAGGAAAGATGAGGGAGGATGAGATGAGAAAAGGAGAGAGAGAGAGGGAGCAGAGATATGGAGGAGAGAAAGAGGAGAGAGAGAGAGGAGAGTGCGGAGGAGTCGAGAGAGAGAGAGAAAGTCGGAGACAGAGAGAGAGTCGGAGACAGAGAGAGAGAGAGAGAGTCGGAGACACACACAGAGAGAGAGAGAGAGAGAGAGAGAGAGAGAGAGAGAGAGAGAGAGAGAGAGAGAGAGAGAGACGGGGACAGGGATCGAGAGAGAGAGAGAGAGAGAGAGAGAGAGAGAGAGAGAGAGAGAGAGAGAGAGAGAGAGAGAGAGAGAGAGAGAGAGAGAGACGGGAACAGAGAGACAGAGAATTTTCCCACGCGTGTTTGTCTCCCCGACAAGACCCAGATAGTGGAGGGCAGTTCGGCGCCGTCCTTGACCCGCGTGGAGGTCAGAGGTCATGCTTACATCTTGTCGCGGCAGCGCGCTCTAGCGAGGTCAAGAACCAGCTGACATCCTTGGAAAGTCGGCCAGTCAGTCTGCCTCCCTGCCTGCCTGCCTGCCAGCCTGCCTGCCAGCCTGACTGGCTGGTTGCTGGCTCGCTTGGCCCGCGACATATACCTGCCTGGTGCTTGGACTGCTTTTCAGTGACAGTAAGCTTCACACTCACATTCTCCCATGTCTGCAGTCTCTCTGTCTCTCCCTTTGTTCCTCACAGTCTTGTCAGGTGTCCCTCTCGTGCTGATGTGATCTCATGTCCCAGTCCTCTTTCCCACGTCCCCCACCTACCTCCCTACCTCCCGACTTTCTCCTCCCATCGAAGGTGATGTGCTAGTGTCCTCGATAACCTCATCACATACCACGCATATCTCTCTCTCTCTCTCTCTCTCTCTCTCTCTCTCTCTCTCTCTCTCTCTCTCTCGCTCGCTCTCTTCCATCTTCCCTACTTCCCCAACCTCTATAGTCTGGCAGAGCCTCCGGTGCCTTCCTTCATCTTAAACTTTACGTTGTTGAGGACCAGGCTAGTTGAGATTAATACTTCGCGATGATGAACAGCTGACCATTGGTGGGGATGGCCTACTTTCTGTGTGTATTCACTGTGACGTGGTAGATTGGGGATGGAGCGAAGGAGACTGTAGAGAAATCAGTGAGTGGGGGAGGGACGGAATTCACTTCATTCTGTGCAGTGGCTTCAATGCGGGGCTTCATGCTTGCAAGGCATGTGCACCCCACCCACCGCTGCGATGACGCACGGGTTGGATTTTGTGAGCGCTTCGTGACTGTTTAATTCAGTGTGCGTGCTCGGTTGCGACATCAACAACACATTCTTGCAGGCTTCCTTGTATGTTGTTGACACTCTGGAGACAACTTCTGGTCCAGCTGGAGACAAGTTTCTACAACCTCCTTGCCAAACTCAATCTTGCCTAGTCAGCGTCATAATTCGTTGCTGTTGTGAATGCTAGTATCATAATTATGTGACAAATTGCATGTACGAGTGTACTTTACGTGTTCTTAGTCCTGTAAAGTATTCAGAAGATACGCTTTGCATCCAGGGAGGGATGTAGCAATATTTCTTAACAGCCACGACAGCAGAATATGCTGGGGGAATGTGTCAGTTTTACTTCTCCTGGGCCGTGCGAACGTGTTCTACAATTCTCCCTCTCTGTGGAAGTTGTCCTATTTCTTTTGTAACGGTTTCCAGTTGTGGCAGAAAAACATGAGAGCTGGTCTATGAAAATCACATCGAGGGTGTATAAAAGCGAATACAGCCGTACACTCTTCCCTCACTAGAGAAGCAGACACGGGATTTTATAGGCGCCTCAACTCGCAAGTTTCACCGCCACCGGAAAAACCCCAGCTTGGCTGCGAAAGTTTCCCCCCAAGGACTTTGACAGTCTGTAAAGGCGAAAGTATGTCATTTTTATAGGGTTTATTGACTCAGTCAAGTGGTTTTTAGCTGAACTAGACTAATAGCTTATTCATTACCTCGCTATGCTCATTACACCCCCAAGGCAATTTCGGCTCGAATATGCGAAACATGCAGCGCAGTGCATTAAAGATGGCATCTATGCCGCGAGCGTTTTTTTCATTAATTTGCATGCACGTAATCATGAAAATAAATGTATGGCTTGCTGTCTCGTCGTTGCTCACGAGGTGTGTGTTAGTGTGCATGTTCGTGTGTGTGCGCGCGCGCACGCGCGGCCGTGCAAGGGCGCCGCAGTTTCAGAGTGTGTGCGCGTATATACACATACACCACACACACATACACATTACGGCACTAGGCACTACACGTGTGTAACGTCCATAACAACCGCAACAAATCGGTTAAATGCTGTGGCAGGGCTTCCTACTTAATGAAAAACTTGATAGAGACACAAAGACATCTAATCACAGCTGTAACTCAATAGAAACCTTTAAAATAAATTTAATTTTACTCACAATAAACTGCGTGACAATCTGATCAACAGTGGAATAGACTCGCCGGAAGTGAGCTACTCTAATTGGCTGAAAGAGCCCGTGACCTCAATACGTGCATCCAGTTGATACAAGTCCGTGGTGCGAACTAAAGATAACGAAATGACGGATGAAACGAACTCTTTCAAGTGTCTGAAAAACGTTTTTTCTTCCTCAGTTCGGACTGAAATAATGAAATGTTAATTCAAGATGTTTCATGCCCAGTTCAAGTGTCATATTCTAGACCGTAGAGTATCCTAAAACGTAGAGCGTGACCTACTTGCATATTATTAACATGACGGAATATGGGTTTTCATCGTTTTCTTTCACCTTATTACCCGATTAAATGGTACTTTCCTCTAGAAATGTTTGTGTAATCACACGCATCAAAGGCAAAAATCTTTGGGTCCGAGATTTTATTAAACGCTCACCGTTACAACCGGCTAATCACAGTTAAGATAACAAGAGTAGGCGGGGGAAAGTCATCTCTGCGGGGGCATTATCCAATCACAAGATTTGGCGGTGAACACGTCATATTAATAATATGCAAGTAGGTCACGCTCTACGTTTTAGGATACTGTACGGTCTAGAATATGACACTAGTCGCCCAGCGAACATGAAGCCGTAGTACGAAGTAAGTATCGGTGGCACTCTATGTAAATTAACTTCCGCTCGCCCATGCGCCGTTGAGCTGTGTAGTACTGCCGTGTATGAATGTTGTTGTTAGGACTGACTGTCCATCTCGAGCCCAAGAGTTAGATGTGCTCGTGCGTGTGTCAACGTCATCATGTGGTCAAGAAAGATCTGCCTGTACACTCGACCCCAAGCTGAAAAGTTCTGAAAGCTGTGTGCGAGGATGACATTTCTATTGGAGTATGACTCAATTGTAAGTTTCCGAATGTGTGCATGCTTTCCAATAGTATCTAAGTATGGACCTATTACTGCCTGCTCATACTGAAATGTGGAGACCGATGAATATAATGTAGTTCTGTTGTAAATAATAAAATATTTTGCCTGAATTTGTTTTTTATATCAGTGTTCTACTGTATGTAAATGTACGACTAGCAGATAATTCATTTTAACAAAAGTACGTATCGACACGCACGTTATTACCTCACCCAAGGGAGTTTTCAATCAGTTAGTCCGTTATTCAGTTCGTTAGTTAGCGATTCGGCAAGAGAACTAAAAAAGTTTACAATGGAGTCTGATTAAATTTGGTGGAACTTCAAGTTTTTACTCAAGTAACATTCTTTTAAATTTTGGAGGTTTCCTGTTTATCTCATTTAGGAATTACAACCATAAAGAGAAGTTTAACCACTTACTTAGGCCGTCGGCCGTGTGTACTGCAAGCCAGTGTATGCGTCCCACGCTCTGAGATCGCTAGCCGGCGCTAAAGTGAGCTGAAGCATCAGGTCTGGCTAGCAGAACGTGCTATCTGAATTATACAGGTCATGGAAAACCAGCCGTCTATTTAACCACTGTAAAGTGTTACATAATAACGTTCACGAGTTCAGAGGAACAACGTCTTAAATCATACTGGCCGCTTCGCAAGCGCACCTCCGTGAACCACTAGCAGCGCTAAAGCCGACATGTGGCGTCAGGCCCGGCAAGCAGAACACACGGGCTGGATTGTGGCGGGTTGTGTTGTGGCTTCCTCGGCGCAGGTTTGTGTTTTCCGAGTCCTCTCTAGTTTTTACTTTGTCGGCCTCAAGCCTGCAGACAAAGAAGGCGATAGATAAATCGCGATCTCAGTATCGCAGTGTCCCTCATCATGCTACAGAACTTTCTTTTTACTTCTTGCTCCGGCTGAAAACTGTGCATGGTACTTCTGAATCAAAGCCATGAGATCGAAACTGGTGTAAAAGTATATTAAGACCTAGCTTGCACAAGTGAGAAATTTATTCAGAACTCTGTTTGTGTCGAGGCGCTGTTACATAATGTGACTGTGATTGAGAAGCAATGCTAAATAAAGAAGGCAAAGCAGTTTTTGAGCAAACGCTGAGAAATGCCACCAGTGCACTACGGGCATATGTTGCGTAATATCTCTCTGTATGATTTCGTTACTGTAAAAAAAAAATTAGATTTTGTTTCTAGGAGCATGCTAATTTGTCTGAAATTTGTGTGAATGAATAAATAATATTGTGGTTGAAATGTATAATTTTGTCATTTTTCCGACTTTCGCCTTCTTTTCTCAGGCACAGGCACTTATAAGATTTGTTAAATGTTTTTCTACTGTCGCTTTTCGCGTCAACCTACCCCAACGCCTTTTTACGACGCATGCGACTTGTACGTCTGGGGAGCGTTGCTTAGCCTACCTAGCTCGCATATAATAGGCCGGTGTCACCATGTGTCAATCATCTGACTGCCTTTACATTCGCTTTCATCTTGTTGACACCAGCCTATTCCTCGCAAGATCTTGCAAGGTTCCTAGCGCAAGCAACGCATCCCAGACGTGTCTACTGTTTTCGTCTCTCACTCCCTCTGTGTACTTGGGCTACAAAGAGAAAAACGACGTCTTCCTACGTCGCCTGTAAAAGGTGAATGAATGAAGAAATACAGTCTGCTTGCTTAAACCCCAAACACCAGTAATTTGGGGAGTCAGTGGCCTGACGGAGACAACAGTGGTTGATAGGCTGTTCAACCTCATCCACCAACCTATCCAACCGTTCATCGATCCATCCATTCACCCAACCATCAATCTATCCGTCTTTCCCTCCCTCCCATCCCTCCTTTCCTCCCTTTCCTTCCATCCACCAATCCATCCCTCTCTCCCTCCCTCTCTCCCTCCTTCCTTCCCTTCCTCCCTCCCTCCCTCCCTCCCTCTCTCCCTCCCTCCCTCCCCTCATCCCTCCCTTCCGCCCTGTCTCTCTTTCCTTCCATTCCTCCCTCCATCCCACTCCATCACCCATCCATCCTTCCATCTATATATCTATCCATCCATCCCTTCTGTCATTCCTGCCTCCCTTCCTCTCCTTCCATCCATCATTCCATCCATCCATCTATCCACTCATCCATCATCCACCAACCCATCCAACCGTTCATCGATCCATCCATTCACCCAACCATCAATCTATCCGTCTTTCCTTCCCTCCCATCCCTCCTTTCCTCCCTTTCCTTCTATCCACCAATCCATCCCTCTCTCCCTCCCTCTCTCCCTCCCTCCCTCCCCTCATCCCTCCCTTCCGACCTGTCTCTCTTTCCTTCCATCCCCTCCTCCATCCCACTCCATCACCCATCCATCCTTCCATCTATATATCTATCCATCCATCCCTTCTGTCATCCCTCCCTCCCTTCCTCTCCTTCCATCCATCATTCCATCCATCCATCTATCCACTCATCCATCCACTCATCCATTATTCCTTCCCCCATAATTCCCTCCCTCTCCCTCCGTCGATCCATCCATCTATCCATCGATCCACCCATCCACTTATCCATCCATCCTTTCCTTCCATCATCAGCATCATCCATCTATCCATCCATTTATCTCCCCATCCATTCATGTATCCATCCCTTCATCCGTCCGTCCATCCATCCACTCATCCATCAATCATCTCTCACTTTTCTCTTTGCAGCAGGCAAGATGGCGCCAGTCCAACTCGACTGCCAGACGTGCGTGACGTGACGTGACGTCACTACACAGGGGCGTCTGTGCTATGGCGGAAGGTGGAGATGAGGGTCTGGAGCAGGCAGAGTCGTCATTATCGGAAGAACTTGCGTTTTTGGCCGACTTGGTAGACCCTACGCCGACGGCCCTAGCACAAACCACGCTTCCAGGGACGACGCCTTCAGAGACTGCACCCACACAGGCCACGCCCACACAGGCCACACCCAAACAGGCCACACCCACCAGAGCCACGCCCATCACATACGTCACATCTGTACTGGCCACGCCTACGCCAAGCACGTCGCGAGATGTCACGTCTGAAGAACTCTGGCCTTTGGGTCCGCTACCCACGCTATCACTTTACGAGGATGAGCTTCTACAGACCCCACCAACACAGTATACGTCCCTGCAAAAAACTGAACCGCAAAGCACGCCCATTATCACTCATGTTCAGGCCACACCCATACAGCCCACGCCCAGCTTGACCTCTGCCCTGCTGACTCCGCCCACTCCGGAAATTCCCCCTCAAAAGAGAAAGCGAGGAAGACCAAGAAAGCCACTCCCAGTGGAGGTAAAGGGAAGCAAGAAATGATTGTTGTTTTGACTGTTTAAGTTATCATCATACCTCCCAAAGTTAAGTTTTCACCTTTCATTCATTCACATTGTTAATGGTAAAAGTGTATGATGCTTCGAATATTTGAAAAACGTTTAAGCTTAATTATTCCTAAACTGATATTTCTGTAATTAAAAAACATAGCTATTATCTGCCTGACAAACATGCATGGGCATCCTTGCGGAGGGATGGGCATACTAATAGGCAGAGAAACAGGAGGACAAACAAACAAACTGTAATGGGGAAGTGAGTTTTCAGAAGTATATCACCTGGGAGAGACTTGGTTTTTGCTGGTTGGTAGTCCGACAGACGACTGTATAGAAATTGAAATGGAGGGTTGGAGTGAGTGGAGGTTGAGTTCTGACCCGAGGTGATGAGCGGTGTTCGCTCTGAGATCTGAATAGTAGTGAGAAAAGTTGGGTCGTGAGTTGGTTGTGAGAAGATAGCTATATTAGAGATAGCAAGAAAACAGAGAAGTCTGCCTACTGCGAGGAGAGAGGAAAGATAAGTCTGCCTACAGAGAGGGCAAGAAGACAGAGATGAGTCTGCCTACTGCGAGGAGAGAGGAGAGATAAGTCTTCCTACTGCGAGGAGAGAGGAGAGATAAGTCTGCCTACTGCGAGGAGAGAGGAGAGATAAGTCTGCCTACTGCAAGGAGAGAGGAGAGATAAGTCTGCCTACTGCGAGGAGAGAGGAGAGATAAGTCTGCCTACTGCGAGGAGAGAGGAGAGATAAGTCTGCCTACTGCGAGGAGAGAGGAGAGATAAGTCTGGCTACTGCGAGGAGAGAGGAGAGATAAGTCTGCCTACTGCGAGAGGAGAGATAAGTCTGCCTACTGCGAGGAGAGAGGAGAGATAAGTCTGCCTACTGCGAGGAGAGAGGAGAGATAAGTCTGGCTACTGCGAGGAGAGAGGAGAGATAAGTCTGCCTACTGCGAGGAGAGAGGAGAGATAAGTCTGCCTACTGCGAGGAGAGAGGAGAGATAAGTCTGCCTACTGCGAGGAGAGAGGAGAGATAAGTCTGCCTACTGCGAGGAGAGAGGAGAGATAAGTCTGCCTACTGCGAGGAGAGAGGAGAGATAAGTCTGCCTACTGCGAGGAGAGAGGAGAGATAAGTCTGCCTACTGCGAGGAGAGAGGAGAGATAAGTCTGCCTACTGCGAGGAGAGAGGAGAGATAAGTCTGCCTACTGCGAGGAGAGAGGAGAGATAAGTCTGCCTACTGCGAGGAGAGAGGAGAGATAAGTCTGCCTACTGCGAGGAGAGAGGAGAGATAAGTCTGCCTACTGCGAGGAGAGAGGAGAGATAAGTCTGCCTACTGCGAGGAGAGAGGAGAGATAAGTCTGCCTACTGCGAGGAGAGAGGAGAGATAAGTCTGCCTACTGCGAGGAGAGAGGAGAGATAAGTCTGCCTACTGCGAGGAGAGAGGAGAGATAAGTCTGCCTACTGCGAGGAGAGAGGAGAGATAAGTCTGGCTACTGCGAGGAGAGAGGAGAGATAAGTCTGGCTACTGCGAGGAGAGAGGAGAGATAAGTCTGCCTACTGCGAGGAGAGAGGAGAGATAAGTCTGGCTACTGCGAGGAGAGAGGAGAGATAAGTCTGCCTACTGCGAGGAGAGAGGAGAGATAAGTCTGGCTACTGCGAGGAGAGAGGAGAGATGGATAAGTCTGGCTACTGCGAGGAGAGAGGAGAGATAAGTCTGCCTACTGCGAGGAGAGAGGAGAGATAAGTCTGGCTACTGCGAGGAGAGAGGAGAGATAAGTCTGCCTACTGCGAGGAGAGAGGAGAGATAAGTCTGGCTACTGCGAGGAGAGAGGAGAGATAAGTCTGGCTACTGCGAGGAGAGAGGAGAGATAAGTCTGCCTACTGCGAGGAGAGAGGAGAGATAAGTCTGCCTACTGCGAGGAGAGAGGAGAGATGAGTCCGCCTACTGCGAGGAGAGATAAGTCTGCCTACTGCGAGGAGAGAGGAGAGATAAGTCTGGCTACTGCGAGGAGAGAGGAGAGATAAGTCTGCCTACTGCGAGGAGAGAGGAGAGATAAGTCTGCCTACTGCGAGGAGAGAAGAAGAGATCGGTCCGCCTGCTGTGTGAGAAGAAGAGAGAAGAGGAGGACGAAGCACGGAAGAGTGAAGAAGAAGAGAGAGAAGAAGAGAGCGAAGCACCGAAGAGAGAAGCAGATGAAGAGAAGAGATCGGCTCCACACACACATAGCAGAGACGGGCAGAAAGAGAGAGAGCGAGCAGAGTTGGAAGGTTGGTGCAAAAGTTTTACACGGGTCGATAGTTTTACTTATCGAGGACTGACCTACGTGCTTTTATGTTTTTATATACGAAGGCTGACCGACATTTTACTTGTGCTTTTTCATTTTTCCCGTTGGGAGTAGAGTAGGTTTAATTTTCTAAGATTGGGTTATTGAGGATATTGTGTTTGAGCCATATACCAATGTAACATTCTTTTTTCTTTTTATTTTTATTTTCTACCCCTGTTACGGGCATGTTTTATGTGAAAATATAAAGACTTGTAAGTAGGCCTAACCCGGGACCTGTTTTATTTCGTTTTTGTGGATCCCCGTAACACAAACAAAAACAGACGGAAAGACAGTCTAACAGACGGACGCACGGGCGGATAGTTACACAGATAGACACAGAGTGGCTGACTACGACAACTCCATATTTTCTTTGCTTCAGCCAGCTGAGCCGAGGCCTAAGCGACCACGGGGAAGACCAAAAGGCAGCAAGAACAAGCCACCGGTCGTTGCCCAGGTAACGCCGCCCACTGTCGGGCTCCTTGCTAAAGGTGTGTTCTAACTGGGCGTAGTACGAAGACGGAAGTAGGCTTACCAACTTTGAGTTTGGGGACTGTTTCATACGAATGGACCTATGCTACGGCATAATTGAGCTGTATAATACCAGGAGCATTCTCATGTAGCTCACTGTATGGCCTAGACTTTCCGCTCCCAAAAGAAAGAGCGATTTCATATGACCTGTCGGGACGCAGCTCCACCCTGCTTCGTGGAAGTATGCAGCGGACCTCGACGTCTTCTTTAACTTCGGACACTTGGCGAACCCCCAAAATCACTTACGCCGAAACCTCGGCCAAGTGTCCCGAAACTTCGGCCAATTAGAACACAGCTGAACTGACGCCAGACAGCTTTACAGAAATCGAACCTTTCAGCCATTGTTTACCAGTACTGATGACTGCTCCCTTGGTTAAATCTTTGTCGATCTGTGTTGCGAGTACATGGTAACGAAAGGCCGAAATGTGTAGCCTACACCTCGGGCACTGTAGAAGTGTAAGGTTATGCATCAAAACTATATGTACAAAAATTGCATACATATATGCCAGATAATTTAGAGGATGGTTGAAGAATTGTCTGATTTTCTCAGTCACTAAATATTAGATACACCACATTATCCCTTATGGACATGTATTCTCTCTACCGCTCATTAACGCGATGTATCGCTGATGTGTCTTTCCTCTCTTTTTCTCTTTTTCTCATTGTTTTCAGTTGATGAAATGATCGGTAAAGTATTGTTGTTTAGGCCTATCCTTTGTTGCTGAAGTTTTCTTTTTGTTGAAATAATCTCAGTTTTCTTTGTTTCTTTTTGTATTAAAACAGTTTGCCATGGGAGGTCGGCGACCAGGAACACGAAGTGGGGAAAAGCAGGTTAAGATAATCTACGTTCTTCATAATGCATGTTAATATTAGTTATTTGACTGACGGACTGAAACAGACGGAATACGTTTAGTATATGCGGACGGACATACCAAAAATACAGCCATGGCTTTTGACGGATGGACTGAGAGCGAGACGGTCATGGGGACTGACGGACAAACACGCAGGCACGCGAGCATTAAATTATGTCGTGGGAGATAGTCGCACGTACATGCAGACACGCACACACACACACACACACACGGATACGCACACACACACACACAGACGCACGCACACACTCAGACACAGGCACACACAAAAATACACACACACACACACACACACACACACACACACACAAATATACACACTCTCTCTCTCTCTCTCTCTCTCTCTCTCTCTCTCTCTCTCTATATATATATATATATATATATATATATATATATATATATATATATATATATATCTCAATTGATCTCTCTCTCAACTGATCTCTCACCAGATTATCTTTTCATTGACAGAGCAGCAACTGTGTATGGAGAAGAATAGACTTACATACATTTTTTCGTTTGTGTGTGTGTGGGGTGGGGTAGGGTGGGGGTGGGTTTGGGTGTGTGTGTGTGGGTGTGTGTGTGTTAAAAATGGATCCACCACTTTCCTACGCGATCCGTAAGAGGCGAATATCTAGGAAAATCAAAACTTGCTCTTTATCCGATCACCTATAGTTGTTTCGTTATCAATGGCCTAACATACGCTGCAAACGCCGAGCGCCCGTAAAGCTTACTTTATTCATTCGATGCTGATGTGTCTTTGCGATGTGTTAGACTTCAGAGACGGGTTTCCCAGATATTGAATACGCAATCCAAAGCAATCCAAAGCAATCCAAAGCAATCCAAGGCAATCCAAAGAGCGTTTCCGGTATTATCTCTAAGTGATAGTTGCAATTATACTGGAGTCGGTATTAACATTGGGACGAAAAAGCAGAGACTGGTTTTGAAAACGCATTCATTTCAAAAAGTGACTTATTGGACATTGGCTGTGATTACAGCGATCACATTAAAAAAAGACCGGAAGTGTCTTACGGCTCGCATTCGATTGCTTTGAATTGCCAATCCATAGTCCTGGGAAACTCTCTTCATGACATTTCCGGGTGTCTTTCCAGGCGGAGGAGAGCGAGAGCGGGAACAGCCAGCCTTCCACCAGCACTGGCCTGAGTTCAGCGACCTGGGGACCTTCTAGCTAGCGCCTACCCCCCAACCCCACCCCCGCTCCGCCTGCAACCTTCCAGACACAGACCCTGCATCACCTGAAGAACCCAGACATTTTCGTACCACCCCACTCGCATGCTCTTCTCCCTCCCATATCCGAAACACTTACTAGTGTTGCGTAGGACAGATGCTGCTGACACTCTTTCACAACACGATTCGAGTGTTGCTGCACAGTGGCGTGTGGATAGAGAGGAGTGGAGAATGCACAATATTGCGTGGGTGCTCTCTCCTGTGCGACGCAAGTAACAGTCTGCCTCTTTCGAAGGAGAAGCTGTTTCGAAGCAAAAGAGTGGAACTTATTTGGTGTTCTTTTACGCTAGAACAGAACCAAGTCGAACGCACCTCCTGCCCATTTCCGTTTCCGGTGAAATACAAGTGCGGAATAAGGGGTGCAACAGGAAGTTCGAGTTCTGTAACGAACACGATAGCAGCGGCGATGAAAGCAGCAATGGTTTAACGTCGACGTAAACACGAATGAACACATTTAATGCAATGCATCAGCATTTTTTACAATGCCGAGAAGTCCTGTTCGGCTCTCAGGTGAAATGCATACAACTGCTCGAATGAAAACGAAAGCATTATTTTCAGGCAATATATTCCTTAATTCTGGAGCTCATCATGAATTGTTGGTTCTATAATTTCTTGGTTTTGACACATCTACCTCAGTTCACCGAAGACAAAGACGATGCAAGGTGTGTCATCTGTATCCACAGCTGTCGCTGTGGTGGATGTTCCTACCTCAAAAATTAAAGAGAGACATATGTAGGCCTACGTCGTAAGTCAGAGTGATCGCTTTCCATAATTATCTCCTCTTCGGAAAGGGTATATTTTCTTTACTGTTTCAAACTGCTTCTCTCAGGTTTACCTCAGGCATCTACTTCTGTTCTCGGCGGCGCCTATCGATGTATCGACCGTCTTCCCAAGATAAGGAAGGGAGGGTGTTTGCTCGCTTTGACTGCATTTTATACAAATGTTTGGCTTGGCAAGTGGTCTGAGGGGGTAAACGTCAATTTTCGTCTCCAGGATTCGCAGAGAGCACTGCAAAACAGTTACAAGTGACAATGTCATGGACTATGTCTGATATCACAATCGTCAGAGTAAATAGCTTGCACTGTAAAGCTTGGGTGTTCAACTCTTTTTTTAAACAGTTTTGAAAGAAAAAAAACGTGTATTCCTGCATTTACTTCAATTTGATCTGTGAAAATACAATGCTTTATTTATGGAGACCTACTTGATATTGCAATGTTTCACTTGCATGGCCAGATTATCTTATATCCTATCATGCATCTGTTTAATATGGATAAATACCACTGCCATTGTTGATGAGAATCAACGGATTTGTGGATGGGTTCATGTGCCTTAGAGGGACCTTCTGAAACTGCTGATGATATCCATGCTACTTACAAGCGAAAACAAAACGCATTCTCCTCCACCAACGCCTTCACGAGACGTCCAACAGAAGACGCTGAGATGTGCTGGATCTCGGTTTTACGTCTTTGAAGATGGGCCTGGAACGGAGGCGAATTTCTGTCGATCTGCCGAATTACTTATTTGAGCACTGTTACAGAGACACACATTTTCAAACCTCCATTGTACTGCGCTGTCATTCCTTCTAGATCTGCATTTGTGATGACTAGGTCTTGCAGAAGTACGGCGGACGACGGTGTGATACACGAATAACTAACGTTTTCTGTGCTTTCCTATGTTCAAGTTGTACAAAAGTGACTGGGGAATCCATCATTGCAATTTTTACTCTCTACCTCCAGGAGCTGCTTGAAGACGGTGATGTGGTGCTTTGCAATGAATGTCAAGTATCTGTGGTCAATGAATTCTGCATAAATTCAACCACGATTTGTAAACGTGTTCTTCATTGTGTGTTACATAGTGTACCTCTTACAGTTACAGTATCATCAATGTTCAGCTGCATGCTTACCAATGTTCAGCTGCATGCTTACCAATGTTCAGCTGCATGCTTACCAATGTTCAGCTGCATGCTTACCAATGTTCAGCTGCATGCTTACCAATGTTCAGCTGCATGCTTACCAATGTTCAGCTGCATGCTTACCAATGTTCAGCTGCATGCTTACCAATGTTCAGCTGCATGCTTACCAATGTTCAGCTGCATGCTTACCAATGTTCAGCTGCATGCTTACCAATGTTCAGCTGCATGCTTACCAATGTTCAGCTGCATGCTTACCAATGTTCAGCTGCCTGCTTACCAATGTTCAGCTGCATGCTTACCAATGTTCAGCTGCATGCTTACCAATGTTCAGCTGCATGCTTACCAATGTTCAGCTGCATGCTTACCAATGTTCAGCTGCATGCTTACCAATGTTCAGCTGCATGCTTACCAATGTTCAGCTGCCTGCTTACCAATGTTCAGCTGCATGCTTACCAATGTTCAGCTGCATGCTTACCAATGTTCAGCTGCATGCTTACCAATGTTCAGCTGCATGCTTACCAATGTTCAGCTGCATGCTTACCAATGTTCAGCTGCATGCTTACCAATGTTCAGCTGCATGCTTACCAATGTTCAGCTGCATGCTTACCAATGTTCAGCTGCATGCTTACCAATGTTCAGCTGCATGCTTACCAATTTCAGTTGCATGATCATCAATGTTCAGCTGCATGCTTACCATACAATAAATCTGTAACGACCACGACTGTACACTTAGAAAAACTGGAACAGAAGGTCATGGCAAATATGAAGAGATGCCATAAATGGTTGGAACATGCACGTTGAGGTGCTGATCATTAGGTCACTTTTATCTATCGGTGCCAAGAAGAAATCCACAGAGCAAGTTGCAATAATTCAGTCATCGACTTTGCACGAAACATTTCTCTCGGGAAAATTGTCACACCTCAGCAGCATGTCATGATGAACATTTTCCAGGTGAATGAATTTCACTGGCGTTGATGTCGAAGTTGATTGTACGTGTTTGAGAGTGCCTGCCCCTATATGGGAAAGTGACATGGCCCATAGCTGCGCAGCTGACATGTTCTGTAACCTTTTAGAGGGACTTGGCTCCACGAGAGTCCCTAAATACAGGATGCTTTAAAAGAGGTTAATGCTCATAATTATTGGACTATAGCTTTTTAATGGCAATGATATGCTGAATCGTGGTAAGGAATGTTTGTTGAAAGCTTCAAAAGATTTAGGAACATCCATTCCTCAGCCATCCCAATCTATAAAGACCTGGAAATTTCTCCAAAATGATGATCCCAGAGTCTGGGGTACACTTCTTGAAGAGTATTTCAGCAGTCGCGTTTTCTGTTTTCTACCGACGGTCTTTCGCACATCATATGGCATGGAAGATTGTTAAATGCTTCGAAAAGTACAAAGAGTCTTCACCTGTTCGCCGCCATTGCCAACACACTCCTCAATTTCTTTTCAGGTTCCCGTTTAAATACGCTACTACTGTTTTGGAAGCTCACAGCAATTGGCTTAATTACGAAGAATACCCACCCCCAATTCCTCCCCCTCCTTTTTAAATAGAAAAAGTGTCATCCTCGTCGGCGATTCAGAAGGTATATTTATGGCTAATATCGAATGACCTCTAGCGGAAGAAATAGCGTTTTATGCTGGTATTCAAGATGGCATATCTTTGCTGCTATCTTTTCATCAAAAGGAGCAAAATGCTAGTGCCCGCTTTGGAAGGAGTATTCTTGCTACCGACGTTGGTCGTTTGATAATGTCATAGACGTGAGAGTTCAAATAAATTATATGTGGTCTCTCAATCACGCAATGCATTCTCTTCTCGTAAACTGTTATGCCCACATGCGCGCGCACGCATACGCGCTACACTGACACGCGCTTGCGCTCACACACTCACGCACACACACACTCACACATGGACTCACACACACGCACGAACGCAAATACACACAAACGTGCACGCATGCGCGCGCACTCACACATACGCACGCACGCGCGAGTGCACACACACACACACTCGCGTTTTAGTGTTTACACACATGCACGTAAATAAACTGGCAGACACGTATGCACGAGATCCAGGGGAGGAAGGGAAGGCCTGACCCCCCGCTCGAGTTCAGTCAATTGAGATGCTCGATCTGTCCTCTGCAGACTGATGATCCAGAATCTCCTCCTCTCTGTAGTCTGAGATGTAGGCTGCTAAAGGACATGGCCGTGTTTCCGTGGCGCTGGACAATGTGTGTGTGTGTGTGTGTGTGTGTGTGTGTGTGTTGGTGTGTGTGTGTGTATGTGTGTGTGTGTGTGTGTGTGTGTGTGTGTGTGTGTGTAGGGAGGGGGGTGTAGGGGTCAAAAGCAGTGAGCGCTCTTCAACTTTATAAACTCATTATATTTTACGGATCTTGATTTTTTTAAAGTGTATATGTGTCGCTCCATTTTGCTTCTCTCATTAGGCTGATGAAAATGTATGACAGAACGTTTCATTTGTTAAAATCGACAGTATCCTAATTTTGCCTCTATTTACTTTCAGGATTTCCCCCCCCTCAATTTATATTAACAAACATTACACATCAGACGTTGGCCTTGACCATAGACCGCAGACCACAGATCAACCATCACATCCTATGCTCATGGCTAATGTTGCTCACTAAAAATATCAACATATGTTTAACCACAGAACCACAACAAATGGACCATCATCTTTTTCAGAAATGAATAGGCCGGGAATGGTTCGAAAGGGCTCCAGGAAAAAAATGGCCTGTTGCTGGGTGAAGTGTGTTCCCAGGGCGTCGAATGCCCTCAGTTGCTTGTTGAGACTCGTAACTTGCAAAATCATTATAAATGAAGCAACTAGGACCAAAGTTTCTGAGATGAAAAAACTACGTGTAGTGCAGTGCGTTTGTTTGCAAAGAGAGAAAACTGAAGAATAAAAAATACCGATGGATCTTGAGAAAAACATGACAACGAGGGGACGTCACTCTTACCAAAGGGACGTCAATCCGATTTCAAAATGGCGCTGAACTCATGTTTTTCGCGATGGGCGCATCGCTGGATACATTCCCACCACCGACTGGTTCCAGGTAAACACACAGTGAAAGATTAGTACTTATATCAGATTGTGGTGTAATTCTGTAGTGCAATGATTGCTTGTTGTTTACTTTTTGCGGTGTTTTGTTTCTGTTCATTTGCGCCTTACTTCCAGTCGCGAAGGTCATCTGCAGACCACTCGAAGCTAGTAGTAGTATTACTATTACTATTATCGTATGCTATTACATAGGAAAATAAATATCCATGTCGTTAACGCAATCGATATTTCTCTCTTTTGTGTTGCTGAAGCTTCAA